>JALPQI010008884.1:0-44357 GCA_025490895.1 Thaumatotibia leucotreta
ACCCCAATGTCCTGGGTGATGTAGGGAAACTTGTGCAAGCATTGTCAGTCGTGGGCTTACAAATAAATCCGGAGAAGTGCGAGTTGTTTGCTTGTGGCCCTGAAGCGGCTAATGCAGTTGCGGATTTTGAAGCGTGTTTACCTGGCTTAAAGTTGGTCGATAAGGCATCTTTCTCGCTCCTTGGTGCGCCGGTTTTCACGGAGGGAGTGAGTCAGGTGATACAAGGGAAAACCATGGCTCTGTCGGAGTCTATAAAGCATCTGCAGTTTTTGTCGGCGCATGTATCTCTAGTGTTGTTGCGTAACTGTTTTTCGATTCCACGCGTGACGTATACTCTGAGAACAGCGCCGACATGGATGCATATGCAGGCTATGTTAGACTTCGATAGGGTGCTCCGGGATGGTTTGGAATCGATCCTTAATGTCAGTTTCCAGGAATCCCAATGGTGCCAGGCTTCTCTCCCCATACGTCATGGGGGCCTGGGTGTACGGCGCATGCATGATTTGGGACTGGTTGCTTTTCTTGCATCCTCACACGCTCCGCTAGAGCTTGTTTCGCGCATTCTGTCTCTAGGTAAGGACGATGTCCAAATGCCTTTTTTAAGTGACGCGTTAAATGAGTGGTCAGTACGTTGTGTGTGGCACACAGCCAGACGACAGCCGCGTGCAAAGAGCTTGGGATGACATTTTCTGTCGCCAGTTATACGCGGATTTGCTGGAGAGTGCGTCGGGGGTGGAAATGGCTCGACTTAGGGCTGTAATTGAACCCGAGTCTGGAGCCTGGTTACATGCATTGCCGTCGTCACACTTGGGGACTTTATTAGATAATGATTCCCTAAGGGTTGGCGCTGCATTACGGCTTGGATGTAGGGTTTGTGAGCCGCACCTGTGCGTCTGTGGAGCCATGGTGGAGGCTAATGGGTACCATGGACTGAGTTGTGTGCGCTGTGCTGGTAGGTTTCCCCGACATCATGCGATTAATGATATTGTACGGAGGGCAATGGTGTCGGCCAACCTACCTTGCGTGTTAGAACCTTAGGGTCTCAGCCGAACCGACGGGAAGAGGCCGGACGGACTTTCTTTGGTTCCCTGGGCCAAAGGTCGTTGTTTGTTGTGGGATGCCACGTGCGTCAGCATATTTGCTGCGTCGCATCTCGCACAAACGATCCGTTCGGCGGGAGGTGCGGCGGAAAATGCGGCTAGGTTAAAGCGTGCCAAGTACGCAAATTTGATCCCGCAATACGACTTCGTCCCTGTTGCTGTTGAGACGGCTGGACCCTGGGGTTCGGAAGCGAAGCGCTTTATAAAGGACCTGGGCAGGCGATTACGGGATAGGGGTTGCGATCCTAGGTCTGGTTCGTACCTGGTCCAACGTATATCTTTGGCAGTCCAGCGCGGCCATGCAGCGAGTATTTTTGGAACCTTTGGGCCAGGTGCTTACCATGCGTAGGAAATACTTTTGATGGGTTTTTTTTTTTTCTTGTTTTTACAATAATTTTTATTTGATGACGAAGCGTGTTGCGGATTATTTAACTGTCAGTGTATGCATGATCTTTTGACGAAACCTGTGGTGGATGTTTTGGTGTGTAATTTTGATTTGGTTTTTTTTTTATCAATAAATATTTATCACAATCGCATTAGTACATCGTGGTCTTTCAACCAGAAGTCTAAGTATCAACTACTACAAGGGTTATCTTAGTTATTGCAATTACGAAGCTAACTGAACAGACGTCTAAGGAAGACTGTTCCAAGATATTAAGCTTTTATAGGAATCTCAATAAAACCTGAGCCATAGTACATATACTTGAGTAGTCTATCTTAGGTCAGGGACAAATGACGTTCGGTCCGGAAAGGCGGATACAATGATTACTTGCCCTTGCTAATCCAGGTTCATCCAGGTTACCGGTGCGCTTCGTTAAACCGTTTATAAAATGTACTTCTCTCTCTGTCTACCTACCTGTTTATTCTTAAGAAACTACTTCGAATCGAAAATTACGACTATAAGTTGTGATGCCTAATAAAGCCTACTACCGAAATTAAATTGCTTTATATTTAGTGGAAAAACTCAAATTGTTTAATTAAACATTTTTTGAGTTGTGTTTTTAAGTGGTAACACTACTATGTATATAACTTTAAATATTAGATGTGTTATATCCAAGAAAAAACGTCAAAAGCGCCTAGCCTTATAATTATAACAGATTGCATTTACCCGAGAAATTCGACCTGTGTCCGCTAAGCTGGAGTGGTTTAGGCAGCAAAGTCAAAAAGTCAAAGTCAAAATATTCTTTATTCAATTAGACCCAGCAACGAGCGCTTTTGAATCGTTAAACTAAATAGCGAATGAGAGAAAAAAAAGCTACTTCCGGTTCTAACCCTACACCACTGTTCCTGAGAAGGATCCGGCAAGAAACTCAGCGGGACTTGTTTTTTCAAATAATAGTTTTATAACATCTTACAGCTAACATGCAAACATAAACTTGATTTAATATAAATACAGATATGGTACATTTTAACTAGAGATGAAGTCCTTAATAGTCAGAAGACATCATCCGCGATAGCTGAGGAAGTGGGTTCAAATCCTACCGCCGGCGTTGGTAAACTCTGTATTTTTTTTGGTATGATATGACATCGAATATTTTACTTTATATACATAGTACTGCTATGTATGCAATCTGTTATAAAGCTTTTGACGGTGCCTTTGACGCTTTTTTTGGCTTTTTTGGACATACATAAATGTATGTAACTTTAGATATTGTATGTCTTTTACGAAATCTTATGTCGTATGTCTTATTTTATTAGTGTTACCACTTATACAACTGAAAACAATTTGAGTTGATCCTATCAATTGCATTGTACCGAGAAGTTTCATAAGTTGCGAAACTTGCATAGAGAATGTTCTCGGGAATCTCAATTTATCAAATAATCTAATCAAGCCAAGACCGTACTAGATGCCTACATGCCTTATGAGTTATATTTACTGCCTTGTTTACTAATTGACGTTTTAAAATAATTATTTATAACACATTTTTATAAGTTCTCATGGAAACATTCTCAATGAGAAATTACTCTTAAATTCTCATGAAAATTCTAGGAAATTTTCGAGTATGTTCCCGCAATTTTAATAATGTTCTGCAACTTGTAAAAAGCTAGTTGATCCACAATATAAGTATTATAGGCATTTACCTCCTAATGTGTCTATACGCATAGTTAATAGGAGAGGCCGGCTACGTCCAGCAGTGGACTATCATAGGCTGATGATGTGATGATGATAAGTATTAAGATATTCTACTCTATACAAGTTTACTCTGCCCGTACAGTTACCGTCCAATGACATACGTTTTTATTACTACAAAGACATTCTCCGTCACGCTTGCACGACAAGTAACAATGGATGTGACTGACGTATGAGACTAGGGTCTGTCGTCGAGTACATATTGCCTTTGTAAAAGGTTGTATGTGGTTGACATATGTTTATTGAGATGGGACTTTCTGTGAAGTCAGTCAAGCGTGTCTAAGCTTTTTAATTAGGCGAACGGTTAATCGTAGCTAGAAGTAGTCTTGGTTTAGGTCAATAATAATTTGTACATGATGAATTGATGAACGAAGCGTGGGACGCCCTCCGGCTAGATGGCGGGATGATTTGCATAAGGCGGCTGGCAGAAACTGGATGCATAAAGCAGCAGACCGAGCTCTGTGGCGTACCTTGGGGGAGGCCTATGTCCAGCAGTGGACTGAAACGGGCTGATGATGTTGATGAATTGATGAAATATGATAAAGTAAGCAGCTATAACTGGGTGACATCTGGGTCGTGGAGCAATAAAAAAACCTCATTAGAAATTCATTGAGCCTTAATTGATAGTGAAGGATCAAATAACTCATAATTAGGAGTTTTTTTCACGAATTCTTGGTTGTCTCCATAGTGGAAATTGCTCGGTATGACCGACCCTAATACCCTGTTCAATCTTGTTCTACGACCTCTGCTGACCTCTGTCAGCCTGTTATGTAGACCTCAGAGGCACCTTAGCTCTTAACTGTTTTATATTTATTATTTTTTGTGGGCAATGTAACCCAAAATTCCGGTATATAGCTCCATCCTTCCTCACTGGATGTGTATCCAATCTGCATATTGTATGCTTGTTTTTCATGCATGGACATTCGGGCTAAACCTTAAAAACTAATTCAACGCAATAACAAAATAGCACTGGACACTTGTACTGAAAAATAAACCTAAAATCCCTAAACGTGTAAGAAAAGATAAATTAAAGACAGAATTAGAAACCGCACACAAAACTCGTCCCGCTGGGATCCCGAAAACGCCGGAAGGCCAATACCCTTACCTCTTGCATTAACTATTTTAAAACGATATCGTAAACGTACTCTCGGTGTTCCTCTACAAGTGAGAATGTCGCTCTATAAAAGATGTTCCATATTGTAGGCATACATCGGACAGTAGCGATAAAATGTATTTATGAAACAAACCTACTCGCTCAGTCTAAGCACAGATAAATGGGTCAAAATTCTTTTCGTTGTCTTATTTTGTCTCCCTAAAAAACGTGACACAGTTGTGATTTTTTGTATGAGATGATGTTTTGTTTCAAATTTTTGATATATGGATTAAAATCTAGCGTGAAAATGAAATACAAGTGCACCAGATTTTTTTATGTACTGAGTCGAAACCGCAACAAAAAGCGTGACAGAGTGGTATGAAACAAGACAACAAAAAGAATTTTGACCTAAATAAGACATGCCAGGGTTGTGCGCCGTGCGGTCACGGGAGAGGCCGCATTTTCGGTGGAAGTCGAGGCGTGCCCAAATTGTACCAGTGTGGCAAAGGCCTAAGGGAACATAGGCAGCTTAGAGTAGGTATGTATGTTTAAAAGAGAAGGTATTGGATGGCGGCGGTGCCAAAATTGGAGATCGCGGTAGCGATATGTTTTTTATTTTCATAATTATATTTGCTCTTCAGTCATGTTTTTTTCTTTGTACCATTATATAGGTACCCTTTTAGTAATAACAACAGCCTCAATTGAGCTTACTGGGGGACTACGAGTAGGTTGATTTGTGTGAGAATTTCCCATGAAAATAAGTTTCGTGGTAAGGACGCAGGGCAGTGTAGGGCAGGCAATTTATTTGGTAATAATATATTTCGCTTAGAGGATTAAATCCACCGGGTGACACGGTCTTTGCAAGTTCATACCGTGAACAACAAAATGGAGATATTGTTCCTTGGAAAGCTATTTTTGTTTATTGCAAATATCAGGATGCGTAGCCATTGCCAAGTTGCG
Source organism: Thaumatotibia leucotreta (assembly GCA_025490895.1). Classification (NCBI taxonomy): domain Eukaryota; kingdom Metazoa; phylum Arthropoda; class Insecta; order Lepidoptera; family Tortricidae; genus Thaumatotibia; species Thaumatotibia leucotreta. Next base: position 5,285 of record JALPQI010008884.1, read on the forward strand.
AAACGCAAAAAAACCGGCCAAGAGCATGTCGAGCCATGCTCAGTGTAGGGTTCCGTAGTTACTCAAAAACGGCTGGGCCGATTATGTTCGAATTAGTTTTATTTTTAAGTATACTATAATCATGTTTTTTTTTTTCATATTTTTGGACTAAATAATTATGTAACTGATCAAAGAGGGGGGATCACAATTTTTTTTCTGGAGGGTAAATACCCATTTATTTATTTATCGTATGGCAATTATATTACACTGTTGTACATTAATTATTCTTATAATCTAAATTTACATCTCTCCAAGTAAGTAGCAGCTGACCTCGTAACATTTTTATTAAGGTCTTCTACCGGGCCTTCGAATTTTGTTAGTGGGCACTCCAATACAAATTGCGAGCCGTGGGTCTGACCTGGAGCGAAGCCAAGAAGGTTGCTCAAGACAGGAAAGCGTGGAAGGATCTTGTGGAGGCCCTATGCACCTCCGGGGTGCCTTAGGCATTACAACAACAACAACTCCAATACAATATGTCGCACAGTTTGCTTTGGGTGTCCGCATTCACAACACTTGTCATCACTCCAACCCCATTTTTCGTATAGGTCGGCACAGTGACCGATTCCCGTTCTGAGGCGGTTTAGCATACACCAGACACGACGTGATTCACGGAGCCCCGGCGCTCGAACCCGCGGGTTTAGCTCGAAGAGATCAGGCGGGACTTGTGCTTTCGACCATTCATCCCACCCATTCGGACCCATAATCGCCACCCTGGGCAAGCAGGTTGGCCATCAGGGACACTTCAATCCTGTAGTCAACTCTTACGACACCCACGGGAAAGGTTGGGGAGGTGACAAACGTATTCTTACTGCCCTCACCATTCAGCAAAATGTTGTACTAGTATGATCATATTCATAAACATTTACTAAATCTAGCGAGCTGATAAGAATAATTTGTCCCTTTCCATTTTAAATGAAATATTGATAAAACAGAAAGTGACAACAACAATACTTTATCAGTTCGTTAGGTTAGGAGACGTTATATATATAATACTAGCGAACCGCCCCGGCTTCGCACGGGTACTATACCTACATAAAAACCTTCCTCTTGAAATACTCTACCTATAAAAAAAAATCTCATCAAAATCCGTTGCGTAGTTTTAAAGATTTAAGCGTAAAAAGGGACATAAGGACAGAAAAAATGACTTTATTTTAAACTATGTAGTGAAGGTGAACGTATATCCTGGTTTAATAATTTTGATATATGAAAATGTAATACAAAGGATTTAAATAGAGCACTTTGAATGAGTTGAATAAGTACTGTGTCAAAGAGATAAAACGGCACAAAGAAATATGCTTGCATTTAAATATTTGTTATTATTTCAGATTCTTTTATTAAGATTTTTAAATATTCTCGGCTAAACGTTTTTAATAAAGATACTGAAAGTAGGGTAGCTAGTTGAATACGTTTTTGAGACGGCTTCGGTACGTAGCTCAGTTGGCAGTGACCCTGTCTGTGAAGCTGGAGGTCCCAGGTTCCAATCCCGGTGAGGACATTTTTGACATTTTTTTCACAAAAAAATAGTGCGCAGTCATGGTTAATTTCGATGTATTTACGTTGCTGTATGTCTCTTTTGTATCGCGTAATACATTAAGTAGTCCCTTAGTGTCTGCAAAACCAGCCTTAATTGCGCTTACCGTGGGACTAAAACCATTTGTGTCAGAATGACCTTTGATATTCATTAATTAAAATTATCGTTGAGGACTTACCACCTAAACTTGTGTATTTCGAGCATTTGGCATAAAATTTAGAGCTATTTTTAACAGACTTCAAAAAACGAGAACGTTCTCAATTCAACTAAATGTTCTTTTTCTATTCAGCGAAGTTTATTCAATTACTCACATAAGGTATTCAACATGATTAAAAGACGAAGGTCTCTCTCTATAGCAATATTATATTATCATCTTTAGATTTTCACTGATAAAGAAAATTATTTTACAAAAACACGAATCCTGAAATGCTAGGCTTAAAATTTTCAAAAATTGCGGTATGCATTCTGAATATCAAAAAAAAAAATACCTAGCCATTCGAGAGGTTGAAGTAAGTGAAAAACAATCGAGTCTAAAAATAAGGTAAATAATAAAGAATATCAAAGGCGAAAAGTTTAAATCCCCCCATCAAAGAAAAACCTTGTAAATAAAAATTCTCATTGGAGGGCGCTATCTCGCTGTACGTACGTACAGCGAGATAGCGCCCTCCAGCTACAATTTTCTTCTTATATTTTTTGCTGAATAACCTAAATTTTGAGCCAGACATGATTGAAATGACAGCAGCATCCTGCTTATAAATAAATCGGGTGAAGAACGAGTTCCCCTAAGGACTTGCAAGCATTAAACTGCTGAAGCATAACACCTTCTTATGGACCGTGACTATGTATGCTTTAAAATTGTTTTGCGCTTCATATTTCACAATCTGAACCTTAAGACCTCCACCCTAAGGACATGTCCGACTGCGTACTTCATAGCGATCGTTAGTGATAGTTAACTTTGCAGTTGGGTCAAGCGATTTTCGACATTCATCCAACAACGCAAACACTATAGAAACCGTTTTATTTTTATGGTGTTATCGAGTTGGGAATTCAGATACCCAGGATCGGATTCTATTCGCGTAGAGTGAGGGATTAAGTGTATGAATAATATTATGATGTATCGGTCTGCAATACAAACTGTAGGTAAATAAATCCTGGTGTACCGCAGGGATCCGTTCTTGGTAGTGTTATTAATCTTATGTCCGTCTAGGTGGTTTCTATTTTTGGCCAAGATGACAAATTATGGCGCCTCTACGCTATTTTAGTGCCTTGAGTGTAATTTGTGTTTGTAATTTTCGGAAAATTGAGATCTAGTTTGGCTGTTTAATTATTTCATTAATGGAGGTAATTAAAAAAAAATACCTGTAGTAATAAGACAGCAAAGTTGTAATATAAAATGAGCTTGCGTACCAATTACCATATAGTAAGTTTTAAGTTTAGGGTTTTACTCACTTAAACATACTGTTGTTTTGTTACGCTTGTGTTATTATCGTAAAAAAAGATGCATTTAGTTTTCAATTTTCAGACTTTACATATTGTATATTACATGTATAACCTCAAATGGAGCTCATTCCACAATTTCTTCGTATCAGAATTTTCAGTTGAGTTACCACCAAACAAGTAGAATGAAAAATCACACAACAGGTGCTCGCTTCCTTTAGAAAAGTTTGAAATAATGTTCTATAAAATAAAATTATTTCACACAGAAGGCCCACTTGATAAAACCAATATTTAAACGGTTAGGAATCTTGATGTACGAGTAGTAATGTAGTAGTGCCTACTGTAAACTGAAGTCTGATAATCGTAAAATTCGTCATTTAGGTATCTCTGTCACTCCAAGAAAGGCATCATTGGAGTTACTGAAACAGGTATACCCAAAATAACGACTTTCAGAGTTCGCGATAGGCCATGTGGATCCTTTAATATAGGGTTTCATTAGTTATTATCACCTTCGCGGACACTAAACCCCTATAGGCGTAATCTCATTGTTTCTTTGTCCAAAATCCAACAACTCAATGTGCTACAGAAGCGCATTTAATACTGCAATACGTGTGTTCAATGCCCTACCTGTAGAAATTAAAATACTAGAGGGAAATCATTTTAGAATTAAGTTAAAAAATTGGTTGGTTGAAAATGTATTTTATACTCTAAATGAGTTTTTTGTAAGATAGAATTAAGGATTGTATTGTATGCCCGTAACGGGTTACTGTTGATACTAATTACCACAATGTATACCATCTTTTGTACACAGTTTACAATAAATAAATACTTTACTTTACTTTACTTTACTCTTCTATTGTGTCTGGAGTAATGTCCGCGAAGGTGTTAACACTATACATATTTCTACTTTCATCCCGTGTAAGCCTAGCTTTACGATATACATATTAACTAGCTCCGTTCAAACACCTCTACACTAACTGCCCATACAAATATTCAGCTTCACTGCCCTTTTTCTTCGGTTGTTTCGATCCATCTGTCTCTATCACTCAAACGAAGGCACCATTAGCTTGAAAAGGACAGGTGCTCGAAATTTACGATTTCGTATGTTCGCGGCAGACCCTCAGCTTCACCCAAGATCTGTTCAGACCAAAATAGAAACCCACAATCTTTAATTACCTCCGCTACTATGTTCTTACAATAGATCAATGGACTATCAAAGTATTACAGTCAAAACCAGCTTTATTCCTATAGGAATAAAGAACAAAGTTATCAGCTAGTTTTAAGTTTTTTTTCTTTGTTCCGTTCGAAAAGTAATTGTATTAGTTGAAGGGTAAAGTTTGGAATGGATCGGGAATGTTTTACTAACATTAAGTTCCTTCCTGGTAAAACAATGTAGTTTGTAAAATGTAACTACTGTCAGGGGTTCAAAGAATGGGATTATGCGATGGACAACACAAACGCGATTCTACCTATTCGTAATTCCCATACAATATGGATTCCACACAACTGCAGTTTACTACATTCGTAATTCTACACAGTCTATATTTTGACGCAATCGGAATTCATCCCATTAGCGATTCTACACAAAATGAGTTTAACGCAACTGCAGTTTACTCCATTCGTAATTCTACACAGTCGATATTTTAACGCAATCGGGATTCTTCCTGTTCGTGATTCTGTGCAGTATAGGTTCAACGCAACTGCAGTTTACTACATTCGAAATGCTATATAGTCGTTATTTTAACGCAATCTTTACTCTTTCTGTTCGTGATTCTGTACAGTATGAGTTCAACGCAACCACAGTTTTCTACATTCGAAATGCTACACAGCTATTTTCAAACACTTATAACTTCTAAATCGATAACCTGAGTAACAACATTTCCATTGCCTTTATCGTTTTAGAACTAAACCTATTAAATGACACGAAAGACAACATGATATCTGCACAATCAAAAAAACGTGTTTTCAACGTACGTAGGTAAGTAATATCGGCACCTTTAGGCTCAAAGGGCGTAAACACCAAAATGCCACTTTTCAGGAGAAACAATAAAACAAAAAAAATTGAAAAATAAAACGTAAATGTTTTGCTTTAAGAGTTATAAATTCCAATTTTAAATAAATAAAATATCTTAATAATCCATATTCTTGAATTTAAGAATTAACAATGAGATAGTATAAGAATTAGGAAATATCAATAAAGAGAGAAAATAAGTGTGCTATACGCCCCAAAAAAATATATAAGAATTGTGCTTACGCCCTTAAATCTAACATTATGTTTAATCTCCAAACTGGAGTTCGACGCCAATAAAAACTACGGAAATGTTGTAACTCAGGTTATCGATTTAGAAGTTATAAGTGTTTAAAAATAGCTGTGTAGCATTTCGAATGTAGAAAACTGCGGTTGCGTTGAACTCATACTGTACAGAATCACGAACAGAAAGAGTAAAGATTGCGTTAAAATAACGACTATGTAGCATTTCGAATGTAGTAAACTGCAGTTGCGTTGAACCTATACTGTACAGAATCACGAACAGGAAGAATCCCGATTGCGTTAAAATATCGACTGTGTAGAATTACGAATGGAGTAAACTGCAGTTGCGTTAAACTCATTTTGTGTAGAATCGCGAATGGGATGAATTCCGATTGCGTCAAAATATAGACTGTGTAGAATTACGAATGTAGTAAACTGCAGTTGTGTGGAATCCATATTGTATGGGAATTACGAATAGGTAGAATCGCGTTTGTGTTGTCCATCGCATAATCCAAAGAATGTATACTTTAGATTACCAAGTAGCATATAAAATGGCCGTGTGGTGACGGCAGTAAGAATACATTTGCTACCACCCCAACTCCTGCGGGTGTCGTAAGAGTCGACGAAGGGATTGAAGTGTCACTGACCATAAAGATTGCTGACGATCATAGTGGACACATTACTGCGATCGCCAATCCGCTTGCCCAGCGTGGTGATTATGGGCATTTTTCTCCTAATGCGTCTATAGTTAATAGGAGAGGCCTACATCCAGCAGTGGACTATCATAGGATGATGATGATACATTTGTCACCAACCCAACTCCTGCGGGTGTCGTAAGAGTCGACTAAGGGATTGAAGTATCACTGACCATTAAAAGATTGATGACGGGCAGCAGCGTCATCATAGACACATTACTGCGATCGCCAATCCGGTTGCCCAGAAATCGCATTCATGGCGTCTTGGAGAAATCCCTTTTTTAATTTGACGATTATTGAATCGCATTACAAATATTTTTGTAATAAAAAAAATCTTAGGTAGGTAGTATTCTTTTAGCGTAGCGTAATAAAAGTTTGAAAACCCTTTTAAACTATTGGGTAGTTCCATGCGATTATTCTGTTGCACCAATCAAGTCATTACCATTCCCAAATTATTGACGAACTGCGTATAAATAGTGGAGTCATTTTCTGTTAAACTGTAGCAGACGCATGTTTGTCTGCTATTCTGGCATAATAGTCTCGTTGCTGTTATAAAACGGAAAATAAAGTGGTGATGGTAATGAACAATAAAAACGCATAAAAAAATCGCATAGAAACACCCTATTAGGGCATTAAACAATGCGTAGCTGACCTAGATAGACATGTGTGGCAGCTATCAATTAATGCTTGTAATCGACAAACCACTAATGGAGGTGCATCTGTTGCAACATGCATCTTAGTGATGAAGCGAGACAGTAAATATATGTATAACATTATAAGCAGTGATCGGTACAATCGGTGCAAAACTTTAACAAAACTTGTCAAGCCGATAAAATTACGACACAAGTGCGAACAACATGAAATTCAAAACGAGTGGCGATGTCTTAAGAGTGGAGATAAATTAAAGCACGACCGAAGGGAGGGCTTTAAATCGACACGAGTTGCGAATTTCTTTTTTGCACGTGTCTCGTACGACGTTTTTTAGTAAAGATCTGTACTAAAAAAAAAACATTTTCAGTACAGTAGGCGCTTTTTTTACGCTCTAGTGCGAGAAATGGTTCATTTTACGTCAGGCCGAAATCTTCGGAGGGCCATATGTAGGTACTGAAAAACGTCGTAAGATACACGTGCAACAACGAAATTCGTTACTCATGTCGATTTAAAGCGCTCCCTTTGGTCGTACTTAAATTTATCTCCAGTCATTTCGAACTTAATTTTTTCGCACTTGTATTGTAATGTACTATTAAGACTCAACTGTACCGGTCTAAAGTTGCATTATTATCATCAACAATACACATAAGTCTAGAAAGTGCAGAAATTAAAAAATTGCAAAATTGTAATTCTGTCTCGTTTTCTTAAATCAACTAAAGAAGGACACTAGGCAGAGTATTGCCACTTTATAATTTCCACACTTTCTTGCCCAACTAACTTGCAACTAAGAACCAATTTAAGCTTTGCCAAGATCCTCTCAGCAACAGACAATTAATTCTGAGTGTCCTGTTTTTAGTACATTCCGAGACCGGAGTGTAAACGCGCCTTTATTTAGTCTATTTACATACTTTACGTAGCAATTACGTTGGATTGGTTTCTTTATGGGTAGCTTTTAGGTTACTTTTTTGGGTTTATTTGTCCTTTAGAAAGGACTACAATGTTGATTTAAATTTTTGTGACAGTAATGGTAAGTAGTTTGTATTCCATGGTTGATAATCATAAGATATTTTACTAATTCCACACTTTTGTATAGGCTCAGCAATGCACGTGCATAAATAATTAAATTTGTGTTGTGGGTACTAAGCGACAATATTTTTTTTATTGTTTAATAGACATACAACATAACAGCTTGAAGCCAATGCGTTGTATGACAAGGTGTATGATAAGGTTGAATGTCCATTAAACATTAATATTATTATTATTTTTGATAGCGTGTGTCATATACTGCTTTTCACGCCACCTATGAGAAAAATTAAAGACATTATAATTATATTCGATTGTAAAGATATCGTAATCGATTATGAACGTACTGTTTATTTTTTATTTAATTTTTATTTTTTAGGCTGGCAATAAAAAGTTCTTGTCCACTTTTTGTCAGCCTCCGTAGCCTAGTTGGTAGTGACCCTGCCTACGAAGCTGGAGGTTCCGGGTTCGAATCCCGGCGAGGGCATTCTTTGTGTATTTATTTATCACAAATGTTTGTTCCTTGGTCATGGCTGTCTATGTATTTAAGTATCTATATGTATCTATCTATTATATATATCGTCGCCTGACATTACAAGCCTTAATTGAGCTTACCGTGGGACTAGGTCGATTTGTGTAAGATGTCCCAAGATATTTATTTTATTTTAAAGAAAAGTGCCACTTGGCTCCTAACAGGGAAAAACTAGCAATGTAGATACAAGTTGCAGATCATTCTCAAACTTACGGGAATATACTCGGAAATTTCCGAGATATTTCATGAGAATTTAAGAGTAAGTTCTCATTGTGAATGTTTCCATGAGAACTTATAAAAAAGTGTCATGAAAAATATTGTATTTCACAATTGAGTACCCCGCCCACTGCCACTTCAGTTTAGCGATTCGGAGAGCTATTTCGGTTACTTTGGTTCTGCTGCGGATGGTCTCATTGCGCGTAGAACCGATGGCCGTTGGGGCGGGAAGGTTCTTGAGTGTCGGCCACGTACCGGAAGGCGTAGCGTGGGTAGGCCCCCCACAAGGTGGACCGATGACCTGGTGAAGGTCGCAGGAGTCCGCTGGATGCGGGTGGCGTAGGACCGGTCATTGTGGCAATCTTTGGGGGAGGCCTATGTTCAGCAGTGGACGTCTTTCGGCTGATATGATGATGATGATGATGACAATTGAGTAAGCAAACATAAAATATACCTAAAAAGTGATGGCTATACAATGGTTTTGGCATGATTAGATTACTTGTAAAATTTTAATTGCCGAGAATATTCTCTATGCAAGTTTCGAAACTTATGAAACTTCTCCTTGGCACAATGCTAGGAAGAACAGATCTTATTCGAAAAGTTAGTGTGAAAAAAATATTTTCACAAATAGCCTACGATTGCTTAACATTTCATCCACTTACTAAAGCAAACTAAAAATAAAAAAACACAAATCAAAATATTTAGTTAATAAATAATTTGATTTATGTTTTTACAATACGTTCACTTCCTAAAGATGTTTTCTTTCTCACACTTACAGGTACTTATATTTAAATTATGCGCAGGGGAACCCCTTATTCAGACCACGCGACCATTTTTTATCTAAATGTATCCAAACTTAAACGATTTATTATAAAGGGGTGTTGTGTCGTTTTTTACTACTGTGTTATTTTACTTTATTACCCTATCAGTGGTACATGCGGGTAATACCGTCTAAGTGAAAAATATAAAATTATAATTTTTATTCGTTCTTGCATATCAAGAAGATAATTTGATTAAACAAATAGATCTTAAAGACCCCACAACATAAGGGTATTTTTTACTTTTAGGGACACCTAATTAGTGTGAGATTAAGAAACCTTAAAAGCAGTCAGAATCGTAACGATAATTTAGTACGATTTGTTTACGAATTCAAACTTTATAGACGTTTTTAAATTAAACTATCGCTTGTTTATAAATTCTTCTTGTGCTTTTAATCTTGTGTAGTCCAAATTCACAAAATGGTAGAAATCAGGGGTGACAAACTATAGGTCTACGTGTTTGACAACTCGGTCGATAAAACAACAAATAATAGATATGTCACGGTGATTTATTTTATGCGTCATAAAATGGGTGATAAACAATAAAGATATAAAATATATAGCGGGTCATAAGAAATCATTATAGGTCTTTTGAGAAATTGTATTTATGAGTATGTTCGCGCAGATAAAGGCAGGGTAATAAAATTAAATAAATCGAGTAATATGGGTGATTAAAGGTTCATATGTAAATAAACAAAGCCAATAATATCTTTACACTATATATATTTATTAAATGGTACTAATAATTAAAACTAAAACTATTATTTCGGAACAAACACTTTTCGATACAAGAATACCATAATGCAATTTTCATAGAAGTGACAATTTATTGAGTTATTTTACCAGAATTCGGGAACACGTACGTACAACGCCCTTGTCGTCACTTACCTGAAAAAGGGGAAATTGTGTATTAATATTACTGAAATCTATACAAATCATAACAAAGTTCCCCAGTCATCAGAAAAGAGAGTTCGTCTTATTAGATAACAAGTTAAGTTATACAGGGTGACAACTGAGTCGTGAAGCAAGAGTGAACTGGGTATAAAAAAAAATCGGGAAATATTATTCGACCGACTCTTATCTTACTTACGACCTTTTGTTTGGCATAATTAACAATAGAAAAGTGCTGGACTGCTGATTGTCTAGTTAGTGTTAACGCAAAACAAAAGGTCGTAAGTAAGATAACAGTCGGTCAAATAATATTTCCCGAACTATAGTAGGGATGGCCACGCTGACCAACTTTCACTATGAAGGCAAACAAGAAATCTTGAAAATATCTCCGAAAATTACCCATTTTCAAAATTATTTTTAATAGAACGGGTATAACCCTGAGAGGCCCTACAGGAAAACGCCGAAAAGGAAAACCACACAGCCGCTGGACAGAAAAGACTGGATAAACAAAGCATCGGACAGGGAAAAGTGGAAGTCCTTGAAGGAGGCCTTCACCCGATGAGGCGTTCTCGTTGTTGCATATAAAAAGAAAAATAAATATATGGATTAATCTACATCATAAATAACGGGAAAAGACTATACATAAAAAAAACTGACATGTAACTAATGAATTAATTAATTAAATGTAATCAAACTTGTCCATGTAACTTCTTATTATTAAGTGACAAGAAATAAAAGGTTACAGTGTTATTTAGACGGAGGTAGATTTATCAAATTTCCTCCATTGTCAGTCATCCGCAGACCACGAACCCTGTAAAGTGTTCGAAAAGTCGGAATGAAGTTAAAATTAGTTAATATACGCGAGTTTATCCGTTTTCATAGTTTTACTTATTTCAAGAAATAAAAGGCTTTGTTTATTTTTTTTTATTATAACCCTGAGATATTCCCGTTAGCACCAAGCCGGCGTGTGGAGAAATCGGTAGAGGACTTTTTTTTATTGGGTGATACTGATTATTTTAATACCTAAAGTATAGACTATTATTTACAATACAGAACAGGCCTTTAAAGGACCACAACTTTATTTACTGTATAATAAAACATACGCCGTGTAAATGTCGCTCTATATTGTAACCGAAACCATACTGTACGGTTTTATGTACACAAGTATATGTTCGTTTTATCGCAATAATCTTCATTCTCTTTTTAAGTATCCGCGATACCGCAGAACAATAAAATTATTTATCTAAGAAACAGGAACACCCATTTGTTTTTTTATAGCGAAGATGTTATTGTGTAGGGGTGGAGTTGGGGTGTAAAATAGGGGTGCGTTATTTAATTTTGTGGGGTGCCAGCAATAACACTGTGACCCTAAAATGTGATGCGTTTTAGGGCTCAATTTGTTCGTACTCGTGATTTATTTGTGAAACTTGTCGTCATTTCACAGTTGTTTTGAAAATAAAAACTCTTTTCAACACCATTATTTAGTTGATAGGCCTTTGAGACATTATCATTTTGTAAACAACATTATTTTATCTGTATCGAGGTAAGTAGTTGACAAAGGCACAGCTTAATGTACAAAATGCGTACTTAATGCTATGAGGCGTTCTCTACCAGTCAACTCTAAGGCAAAGCAGCAAAAGGTTGTAGGCAGTGCATTTGGATACCCGTAGAAAATAAATACAATAGACGTAAATATTTACGCAACGATATATATACAGTGATTTCGTATTAAATATTCACTTTTTTTTAAAGTAAATATACAGTGTGGTAAAATCGAATGCCACATGGATGGCAACTACCTTAAATATTGTAAATAGCACATCTTAAGTAAGGGAGACTTTCCTTTATTTTAAAAGCAATAAAGTCTGCATTTAAGGATTTAGGAAAAATAGCTTGCCTCAATCGGGACTCGAACCGGTCAAATGTGATAAAAAATAACGTGCATAATATTTAAAGGGTTACCGATAAGGTTATTTTTTCTCTAAATAACAAATATAATCAGAATAACGCCACCAAAACCAACAATTAACTTTTAAATTTGATTTCACTTGTCACGTGTAATGCACCGCAATCAAGAACTAATTTATTTTTCGTAAATCCTTAAGTGCAAAATTTATTGTTTTTAAAAATAAAGGAAAGTCTCTCTTACACTAAATGTGCTATTTACAATATTTAAGGTAGGTGCCATCCATGTGGCATTCAATTTTTCCACCCTGTATATACAATATATATAATTGTATACATATAACTAATACAATATAGATATAACTTTATAAATACATATGACATTCATACATAAATACATACTAATATTATATATGCGTATGTATAGACACAAATAATGCAACACGTACATTACTATCGGAGGTAAAGTAATTGTGTTTCAACTATAGTACTAAATCATGTAGCGACTTATAATAATACTTCTTAATCTTTTTCCATCACATTTTCACGGAAATGTCCGAATTTATTATTCTCATAGTGACAGAAATATAATTCGAACATTTTTATTATTAAAATACGATGGCAAAGAATTATGTTTTACGCACTGCTCGTCATCGTGTGCCATATTTCGAATAAGTATTTGTATGTATGTAGATATCAATCAATTATAATAATTATTAATCAATTATTTATTATCATTAAGTCTCCATCGCTGTACAACGTGGTAACGCAGCGAGCGTGATGGGGACTTTTGGACCAGGCGTGGCGCAGCAGGGTTTTTGGTACAGTTTTAGTTTTAGTTTGTTATTTTAAGTTAGTTTTTATTGTGATATTTAAATTATTTGGGTTATTTTTGTAATGGACGTGATTATTTTTGGAATCAATTATATATAGTCACTTGGTATTCAAAAGTTTTTTTCTTTCCTTTTTTGTGTATTTTTGTATATATTATGTTTCATTAGTTCCTTTGAGCATTTCTGTTTAAATCACTAGTGGAATCTGTTGTGGCTCCTTTATTATTTATATCTGTGTATACTCTGTATTATTGTATGCTATTTGTTTCCCGTTACAATAAATTAAAAGAAACACAAGCCTTAATCGATCTTAGTGGGAGTATAGATACCATTCGGCAGTAGAAAACAAATAAATGTAAACAAACTTAAAAACTGGCATTATTTCATAAGCACACATTTTTAGAACACAATGTTGGTTTCTTGAGCAACTTAAAATCTTAAACCTTTTTTAGTTAAATTATTGATATTTATTAGTATTAAAGTAAAAATAGATCTGCGAACGTGTTCCACGATATGTGTCAAATGATATGGAAAGCCAGCCATATTTGTTCACATTTTTTTTAATGAATATCCCATGACATTATTTACATAATGAATATCTGTGCCGTGCTGCCGTGTGGTGACGGCAGTAGGAATACATTTGTCACCAGCCAAACTCTCCCCGTGGGTGTCGTAAGAGTCGACTTAGGGATTTAAGTGTCACTTAACCATTTAATTTATTTATTGATGATGGGCAGCAGCATCATCATAGTGGACACACTACTGCGATCGCCAACCCGCTTGCCCAGCGTAACGATTATGGGCATTTACCTCCTAATGCGTCTATACGCATAGTTAATAGGACAGACCTACGTCCAGCAGTGGACTGATATAGGCTGATGATGTGATGAATGAATACAAGGTTTGTTTACATTGTCCACAAGTTCTGTAAAAATCAAGTTTAATACTAACATTTATGTTATAGACCATTGTCTGTTTAAAAACAAAAGACAAGATTGTAAACTGCAACGGTAGGAAATTAAAGTAAAACAGCACAAAGGGAGCTCGCACGCAATAAATGCAATAAATGTAAAGTGCAAGCTGTGCTAGTGCTGCAATTTGGCAAATGAAAGTACCGTGTATTGTGCAATGCCTTTATTTTCTTATTAGATGCACTTGCGAACACATTAACTGCGCATGGAGGCTCTTACTAAGAAAACGAAACTCTATTAAATTTATCTGAATAATGTCCATATTGCCCGGAGGACCGATGACCGGTGGGATCGGCGTGTTCTCGAGTGGCAACCACGCACTGGACGGCGCAGCGTGGGAAGGCCCCACATAAGATGGAGCGACGACCTGGTAAAGGTTGCGGGTGTCCAATGGATGCGGACAGCTCACGACCGATCTTTGTGCTCTCATCAAGAGCTGAAAATCATCATCCCGAATCAAGAGCTGAATAGAAGAAAAGAAAAACCTAAATTTTTTATCCTTCCATTCCTTTACCATAATATGGTATGGAATATATTTTATTCGTATTCTTACAGTAGGTACCTATTCTAAAAGCGCCAGAGATAAATAAATAAATAAATATCTTGGGACATCTTACACAAATCAACCTAGTCCCACGGTAAGCTCAATTAAACGATATATATATATAATAGATAGATACGTATAGATACTTAGATACATACACAGCCATGACCAAGGAACAAACATTTGTGATAAATAAATACACAAAGAATGCCCTCGCCGGGATTCGAACCCGGAACCTCCAGCTTCGTAGGCAGGATCTTCGTAATTCTGATCAAAATTCATACAAAAAAGTCCAAATGAAAAAAAAAAACTTTGGAAACTGGAATAATAAAATAGTCCATGAAATCGTTCTTTTGTGTGGGTAATTTGCAAATTTATATTTAATTTTACTTCATTAGAATAGACTCTATCATAATATATCATGGATGATAACGATTTTAAAACATTTGAACGAGCAAAACAGGGAAGAGTCGTTTCCAAAGTTAATTTTTTAATAGAAGGCAAGAAAAGAAGCGCTTGATATAGGTATTTTATCTATTTCAATAAATAATTTATACAGTATACATCAATTTCAGTTCTGAATAAAAACGCTAATTTCAATGGTAAGAATCCAATACCATAGGGATCATTAGCTCGTTTTCAGTATTATAATCTTTTACATACATATATGACTTGAATCTATAGCTTAAGAGCACCTTTAGCTAAAGTGTAACAATGAAACCAACGTTTTCTTAAACTCAATTATATCCACGAAGGAACGGGAAATGAAATATTTACGTTGAAAGGAGTTAACATGGATGACAAACGACACCGGTAATGAGGCTCTATGTCATTCCGGTGGAGTTTTCATGCGTGTCTACCTACGGTAATGAGTTTTGAACTTTGCGACAAATCGGACTTCTAGCGTCAAAAAGTGAGATCAAAATTAAATATTCATATTTTTACATTTCTCATTCTCTTGTCATTTTTACTGCAATTTTGGTGGTATGTATCTTGTTCGCGCTGCTGTTTTTAAGTTTTTTTTTCTTATACCCGGGTTAAGTTGGAGCTGAAAATAGTGCATTTCCTTAGCGCAATGTTTTTACAATCAACCAATTATGCTAATCATGCCAAAATGACACATAATAAGATTTTCCTCATTGTAAGTTTCAGCATTACTTTGAGTTCCCGAGTGATAGACCAACCCAGGGTTCAATAGGTTTACTCTACTTCTGACTACTGAACCGAAGTTCGGCCCTACCGATACCTGTTGTCGTTTTAATATAGAAAACTACGTAGAAAATTGACACGATGTAATAAACATTAAACAGTAACGTTCCGAAAAGGTATATGTGTCAGCGCACATGGAAAGGTATCTTGTCATGACTCTTAAAATAGACCTTATGTGCTCTATATAAAGTCCATTTTAAACACCGTGACAAGGTACTTTTCCGTGTGCACTGACACATATTATCAAACCGCGATTAGAACGGGATTCGAAAGTACTGTTGACATAACAGTGTATGAGTTAATCTAGGAAAATATTCATTGCTATATTCATACATATATTCGTAGTTTAAGTGCAGAGACTTGCAGACAATATATTAATTTATTACTCACTACATCCATAAACAACTCTTTTCTAGGTAAATGTTGTGCCATTTGTTGTGTCAACAGTACTTTCGAATCCTTTTCTGATTCCGGTTTGATAATAATAAAAAAATAGGAATCCATCTCATTAATCGATGGATGTAAAAATATTTTCCACCGAAATGAGACCTTCTGTTGTTAAGTCGGTTAAAAATTGAGAAGTCGGAAACGGAAAAAGAAAATCTCAATAAGAGTAAATAAAATAATCCAATATAAAGCACCGTATCCATGGAATAACGTTATTACATTAGATTTCCCTCGCGTAGGGTAAGCGCTCCGATTGTTGACTGGCTACAAATAACATTTCAACAGTTAGCCCATATACTCTGTTTTGCTTTTATGCCCCAAGTGATTGTGAATGTGGGGTAAACACCGTACTACGAAATAGGAAATGTTTGCTAGCTTTAGCGCTTAATACAAGGGGATAAAGCACATGTTTTATGTATTTCTTGTGTGTTCAGTCAAATAGAGGCAGAAAATCCGCATCGAGATAAAAACTATCCGTGTTGACGTTTGGTTTATTATTTATTTTATCCTTTGATATTTTAATAGGTTTAGGAGTTATTTATATTAAAGCGCGAAAATGAGTTAGTAAGCCGATTATTGTGAAGGCGAGGCATTTTATAGTTAACCAATTCCAATGTCAAAGTAACGTTAAAAGTAAGGTTGTAAGAAATCTCTTATTACCTGTCATTTTGGCATGGTCCTAAAGTGGCCGAACCAATTGAAACCCTCCAATTTATTGACTATACTATACATATACGTAGGTAGGTGACGGGTACGTTTCGACTTTTACTACGTAAGGGGTGTACCGATAATAAACGTTTCAAATAATAAACTCGAATCGATATAGTTAGGTATAATTTCAAGCTTTAAAAATTAACCAGGAGGTCTTAACTTAGCTGATTGTAGTACGTTTGTGTCACTACTGCATTTCCGGTAGCTACTGAAGGTGCGTTTAAACCAAAAGAGCATTCGCTGTTCTAGCGCCCGTTCTACGAAATCAACCAATCACGTTTTGTGTACCGATCGAATTTCGTAGAGTGGGAGGTTAGAACAGCGAATGGTCTTTTAGTTTGAACGCACCTTCACAGTACAGCTTGTTCCAAACCTCTTCCAAACTATCTTTTTCAAACACTGTTTTATGCTATTTTCTAAATTATGGGACAGTCGTCAATATATCTGGCCATTCTTCCCATGTTCCTTAAGATATCCTTGACTTATACACAGTATCTTTACTTGTTTTTGGCGCCGATTTTGCTTCATATAACTATGCCAAAGAGACTAAGATTTGTATATGATCAAATAATTGATTAAAGACCCATAGAAAATTCACATAATAATATGATGTGACATAATTCCGTTCACAGAGTATTACTGTGCCCAAGGCAGGGGTATATTTAAAAAACCCGGCCAAGTGCGAGTCGGACTCGCGCGCAAAGGGTTCCGTACCATTATCAATTTATTATTTAAAAAATATAGTTAAATCAACCTACCTCAAAAACTATAGGAGATAACTTAATCAAACCAAAAATCGTTGATAGAGTTTATTAATGTGCATAACATATATTTTTTTTAGAATTTTATATCGCGTAGTTTAAAAATAGAGGGGGGGGGACATATTTTTCAGACTTTGAGAGCTGATATCTCGAAAACGATTTGCTTAAATATAAATTTTAAATTAAATTTAAATTTTTTTTATCCCTCAGTTACATGTATGGAGGGCCCCCACCCCAATGGTTTGTTTTACAATTTAGTATCATAATCCTGTAGCGGTTTATACAACACATATCCTTACCTTTCATTACTGTAGCATTTATAGTTTCCGAGTAAATCGGCTGTGACAGACGGACAGACGGACAGACGGACAGACGGACATGACGAATCTATAAGGGTTCCGTTTTTGCCATTTTGGCTACGGAACCCTAAAAAAAGACGTGACCGAAAATATTAGTCACTTCTGCAGAACATGAAATCGTGCAAGCGAGGAATAAAAAGAGCTTGAAAAAGTAGATTTGGAAATGAAATGAGAGGACTAAATTTAGCTAGTTAATTACGTTAATTCCAATTAAAGTGTATGTTTCGTCCCGATTGAACATACTTTCGTTATAACCTTGTGTATTTCAATCACAGTTTTATCTTAGAATATCTGGAACTATTCTATTATCTAGTCTATGATTTACTCGATCTAGTCTAAATAAATCAATCAATCGACCTAGTCCCACGGTAAGCTCAATTAAGGCTTGCGATGTTGGTACCAAGCGACGATATATAAAATAGATATATACATAATAGATACTTAAATACATAGACAGCCACGACCAAGGAACAAACATTTGTGATAGATAAATAATTACACAAAGAATACCCTCGCCGGGATTCGAACCCAGAACCTCCCGCTTCGTAGGCAGGGTCACTACCAACTAGGCTACGGAGGCTGATAGTCTAGTCTCTAAGATTATAAATTAGGATTCAAGCTTTTGTCTGAGCATTAAGCACAACAACTACGAACCATTACAAATCTGAAAATCGTTAATACATATAATTAAAATCAAAATTTGTATGGAAATTACTTTCCACTCTAAGTAAAATGCAATTTTTCACCGCTTGCGGAGAATAAAGAAGGTGTTTTAGGTAAACATAATTATACACCGTGGGCTCTTATAACCCAAAAGATTTTTACAACGCACGTTTGGTGTAAAAACAAAAATAAAAAGACTTTTGACATTTTTGACGAAAAACATTTTTTTTTTTAATTTTTGAATGTATTTTAACATAAAAAGTTAATGTTATTCATAAGACTAGCACTTTGAATGAGTGCTAATGTTTTTTTTTACAAAAACCTAATTTTTTAAATATTATATTTCTCACTTTTTGACATCAATTAATGAGGTTAGTGAGACTATTCTCCATAATGGCACCAACGCCGTTAAAAATACATTTTGTTCTGAGTAACAATTAGAAATTATGTTTTTTTTATTGGTAATAACTCAGAAACTTGGATATATCTAGAAAAGTTTATACGACATTATAGCCTCTAAATGTGGTCAGGAATACACTGTTAAATCGGTAGGGTTTAAACAGCCCACGGTGTATATATGCCATTTATTTATGCTGAAATTGATGAGATTGAAAAACCAAAATCAATCATTATTTTCAATATAAAATGGACGAATGCAATGAGTATTCTGAATGCAATTTCCATATATCATTAAGGTTCCATGCTCTTTAATATATACATTTTATATATTTTTATTTTATTCTCGTCAGGCTTTTTATTAAAATGGTCACTCCACTTCAATCAAATTAAAATATTGCATAAAAGTAATAAAGTCGCATTTCCTTCGTTTTAATAATTTTACAAACAGAACAAATTCACTACTATATCTTATGGTGCATTCAGACCAAACGAGCATTCGCAGTTCGCTATTCTATCCCCCGCTCTATGAAATCGACGAATCACGTTTTGTGTAACGATCGAATTTCGTGTAGGGGGTTATAATAGCGAATACTCGTTTGGTCTGAATGCACCTTTACATAGCAAGGTTAAAAAAATATTTAAAGAAAATGGTGGGCCTTATAGAAACACACTTTCGTTGTAAAGTTCCTGAGCAGTTGGTTAACGTGATACCTGCTTTCTCTTACACCACACCCACTCGAAATGAACACCTTTATGGCTCTCATATTTACATGTAATAAACGATCGTAAGTACCTATTGTAACGTTCATTAAAATTTAAATTTTGGACAAATCACGAAATCTGTTTTATTTTATCAAAAATCCGTATTACAAAGACCTAAAATTGTTAATGGCTAGGTATATCATATTTATAAACCATGGTCATATTTTACACAAAAGATCCCAATGGCTCGAAGTGTATCCGTAAAGGCACCACCAATAAGATAAGATGGTCATATCCTGTAATTTTTCAGAACAAGTATAATTTTAGTGATTAAGAAGCAATTGAAAATTAGAAAATTGATTTTTTTTTTTAATCATGTTTATCGTGCTAGAAAGCCGTATCTGATACTTTGTCTCGAGTCTTGAGTCATTGTTAAAGATTTTAATCTCAATTTTCGAATACATTTTCCAAAATTTTAAATCTCCTGGGCACTGGAAAACGCTTGCAATGCCTTAAAATGTCATGAAACGAATTCTTGACCAGACGGCTCATTTCCTGAAATCAACTTAATATTTAATATTCGGCAGCTATCATGAAATTGAGATTCATTATAAAACGAAAAATAACAAGATGAAATGTCGGAATTTCGAGTCTTTATATTTGTAGACCTGTACGTGTACATGTTTTTCAGAAATAAGTTTTTTTGATGACTGTTATTACCAGTTTTTACTTGTAGTTTTTTCTACAACCACCACAACGGTGGAAAAAAAGCGTATGCTTTGCCCATCAGACATATGCCCTTTACACTTTTCTACAACTGCAGGAGATTCACATATCTACGCATTGCCGACCCTTATATCTAATAATTCCTTTTTTAACACGCTTTTCTTAGCTTCATGTACATATGAAGGGTTCACGGAAAGAACATGTCTAGTCAATTCAAATTACAGAAAGAAAAACCACCTTACTTTTAACACAATACGGTGTGAAAGTTTCCATGATTTTTTTAAGCACTGGACATGTTTTTTCCGTGGACCCTTCATATGTAACAAAACCTTGGAATCTTAATTTGAATCACTTTCCGGTCTTCGATTAGGATGAAGTTTTGCACACGCTCAGAGTTCTGATGACAATATGACAACATGACTAAGGTAAATGTACCATATTGCGGTATACTAAGGCACTTTGGACTTTGATTGTGGGTTATTTTAAAAATACGAAAATTCTAGGTGTGTAATCATTTTTATTTTGTACACGTGTCTTATGAGATGGATATGAGACATTATTTTGTCCCATAGCTTTTTAATTATGGAAATAATCGCAAATTTGCTAAACCCTTCGTTTGTCCGTAATTGCGTGGTAAAATTTGGCGCATGCTTCAATTCCGTGAGTCGTTGCACATAATTGCGTGATATCTCATAAGGTCGCATTATTCAAGTATTCTATTAAAATAATAGAATTAAAAATTATTACAATCGTGTCATAATAAGAAAAAAATATAATAATTTTGTAAGATTAGTAAATTTGACTCTTTATAATTATAAATATCAAAATAAAAAAATGATTAATGAATGACTTGGATATTGTAAGACTTTTTCCTGCTATTTATTTATTGAAAACATTTATCCAAATGTATAATTGAAAGAACATAAATTAAATTAAAAAAAAATTTTACGTCTTATGAAACTATTTGGGTACCTACACGTTTGGATAAAGCAATCTTCTACATAAAATATATGCATGCATAGCATAAGTTTATTTACGTTTTATTTTTTTGCACGTGATTAATACCCCTAATCCAAATATGAATGTTACTAACTGAGCTATAGCGTAGACCGATAGACAGGCAGACTGATGGGTGAACGGATGGACTTACGAACCGTCATGTTGTTACTGTAAGGCCTTCCATTCAATTAACAAACCCTAATAACCCAATAGCCCCCTTTTCCTGAAATGTTTTTTATTAATATTTGTATATTTTTTTTACTATTCTTCATATACCGGAATAACAGACATAAGAAGAAAATTCTTGTACATTATTACGGGAGTCGGAAAAAATATCTTAAATTAGAAAAATCGAGATAACCTCTTCTTAGACTAGAAGGTAGTATAATAATTGTGAGAATAACACGGATATGTTTATCTTTTGTGCATTGTTTTTACAAATATAACACATTTATTGTTGATACTATACTCCATTACTTTGTACTTATGACATAACGAGCACTAACTTTGGGCTTGAAAATAACACTGAAATTGAAAAATAATCATATACCGGAATTACGTCACTGTCATCTTTAGTCATGAATATACCCATTTACATCAAATTTATGATAAAATGTAGCCCCAGTTATAAATGATTGAAGAAAACATTGATGTCTGATTTTCCGTTATTCCGTGATACTCCCGCAATTACGTTCATTGCATCTGATTTGTGAACATAATTACGGGAATCATCAAATAGGCTATTTTCATTAAAATATGCTTTATATTGACATGAAAAATAATTGAAAACTTTGGTTAATAACTACAAGGCAATAGTTTTACAAATTTAGTCCAAATAAACTTATCAACATGTCAGAGAAACCTTACGAAGTTCCCACTGCCTCCTTACGCTCGCCGACTACACGATCCTATGGAACTACTGTTTGGTTAGGACTAACGGATTCGGAAGAGCCTCACTGCTTTAGAATTGATTAAGTACGTCTTGTAATTGTGTTTATCGGTTGTTTATGAGCTATAATTTATGAAGTATTTATTTTAATCATGAGTTTAATGATAGTTTCCTTATTTTACGACAAAAATCTAAATATCACGGCATAATGTACTATCCCGGCATAGTGTACCTTTACCTTACCTAAGAAACGTCACTACAGATCAAATATGGCGGCCTCACCAAGATGGCGGACTGGCTGTTTTAAATCCACCCCCATAACAAGAATACAAAAAGCGTGTTTTTAAGTTCATTTACTTTTTTTTCATTCCGATTCTAAATAAAACTTAAAAAAGTACATCGACGCGTCTCTAGCAAACAAAAATTGTCATTATAAATAGCATATTAGTCAAAGGCGTGATAAATAAATTGTACAAATATCAAAACAATCTTTATCTGAAGAAAATCCTTATCTGCCAAAATAATCCAAAGTACATATACGGCAGATTCCTTCCAAGAACGCTTAGGAACGTGCGTTCCAACCGAATTCCACCCTTAGTGGTCGGATCAAGAATTTTTATTGTCAATATTACAGTGTGAAGCTATGGCCATATATAGGTATATACAAATATGTGGTTATGTGCGTGCATGATCTTATATTTTTGTTGTATTACGGTCGATTGCAAAAAATTGGCCTTTTTGATCAAAACAAAAATCGCGACCATACGTCAATTGTGTTACGAAAGTTAGTCATACAAACTATGTGGTATACTCTGTCCAACAACCTTCGGCACTAGTAAGAGGGGGCAAATTTAAAAGAATGACGTAGGTTTGCATTTTTGATGGCTCATAGAAAATTTGAAATTATTGCCCTTTTTCAATGCCAAAAGTTGTTACACAAAATTTAAATTCGTAACTCAAAAATTATGACATTAAATTTAGTTTTTATTAAAGGCCTGAAATCTTTATAAATTCTAGGAATTATGTGAAATCGGCATTCATATTGCGTTACACAAAATAATAATTAATTAATGAAAGGTATGTAATTATGTTGAATTCTGCAATAGACCCACAAAATTGCGTCAATTATAGTTGCAGACCCGGTGAGAATGACTTTTATTTTTATGCTCACGGTTTATCAACATGTCCGGTTTTTTTTCAAGTTAAACCATGCTTATATTACAGCTTTTGGGTCAAACTTAAAATCATGTTATGAGTCTTTCCGGTGGACATTTTGAAATTTAAGGGCTATGAGAGTTCATTTTCTTATTAAGCCGTTATTGTCATTTGAAGGCACTCCTTTCCTATTGAATTGTATGATAAAAATCACGACTACACTCCTACCAGTTGCTTAATTACTATTGGCCACAGGAAGGAAAGAGGGGCTCTACAGTTCAGCTGAACACGCGCTTTTTCTTTCCTGTGGTCGATATTTAACAGCCTGTGGACAGGTAGTAATAATTTTTATCATACAACGCAATGAAAAAGGAGTACGTCTTAATGAAGCTTATGAAGGCTTTCATAAGAAAATCAAGCTTTATAGGCCTTAACTTTTAGATTGTCAACCGGAAAGACTCCGAACATGGGTTTGCGTTTAACCCTTTTATACGTTTCTTGGCACACAACAGAAGCGTAAAAGATATGAAAAAAAGAAAGAAGAGATGCAGCTTGCAAGAAAGAGATGCAGATATTTCCACTCACTTTTATCCATAGTTGCGTCTCAAAACCTGCAGAAAGGACTTGCAGGTGTGAATTCTACATTATTCTTTATCTGACAACCAGCAGTTCAGTAGAATACAGAATATGGTGCTGGCAGCTACTGTCATCAACGAAACATCAAACTTACCCGCTCATCGAAGTTTAACCTAACTTGCAATGTTCGAGAGTACATGTACTTTAACGACTTTCACCATTCACTGTACTTATAAAATTGTTCTAACAACAACAAAAAGGGCTTATTGGAGTATAACAGTTTGATTTGATAAACGTATATGAAGATGTTATATGTAGAAGGTATTTACCTATGTGACCAGACCAGAGCAGCCGAATTTTAAATCGACACCCTATTTATATCGGTCCTGAACAGAAAAACAAAAAACTACAAACTAAATATTAACAAATAATTTCCTAAAAATCCACGTGCATGATCAATTTCGTAAAGCTATTTGCAGAGATATAGTTAGCGAAACTTTACCAAAGAGACTGCAATAATTATAAAGTTCCTAACTTCAACGGCAAACAATCTCTAGTGGAAATAGAAAATTAGACAAGTAGCATAACATAACGGCTTATCCGATCAAATCAAACTTTGATAATATGTTGCATACATAAATTTTGTTTGATGAAAACTATGAGGTATAGACAAATCGGATAGTTACTTTATAAAACACAAAAACTCTCCAGAGCCTTGAAAGGATTGCATATCATAGACCAAGACATCATGTAGAAGGGAGGCCTAAGGCCTGGAACACATCTGTAAGTTCTAATGTAAGTTGCTAAACTTGCTAAGCTATATTTTAAAGACAAATTGGTCTTAATCGCGTAAACTTACGTTTAATTATATCCTGACGTTTCGTATGACGTCGTTTGTCTTTAAAATATGAGTGATAATCGTGAAAGTTTAAATCAATATGTTGCTAAGCTATACTTAGAAATCAGAGGTGAATAACACTATCTTGATTAGTATAGCTCTTATAACTTACTTAAGACCCTACAAGTGTAATCCAGGCCTCAAACAGGCAAGTAGGCAAAACCCGCTAAGATGACCCACGCAATTGTAGCGCATAAAAGGCAGGTAACAAGGACTTGAATCACACAAACGTACCTAATATTGAACCTAAGAGCCAGCCCTTTTTTTTTTTTTTTAATTTTGTACATTCGCTATACAAGAACCGGCCAACATGGTACGTTCGTCATTCATCATCACCTAGGAGTCAATTTGATAGCACACGATCAGGATTTCGTAAATGTGTTTTTCGTCAATACATTCATGTCATCCAATCAATGTTCTGTTGATACTTATTTCGAGAACGAAAAAGACGACTTTCACTGACGGAAAAGAATGTTTGGGTTTTTAAATGGTTGGCAATCAATAAATAAAACAAAATAAAAGGGCTATGCGACTACCCCGCTTTATTAAATTTTCCTGTCAAACGCATTAGGGAAATACAATTTCTTTGGACCAATTTCAAAGCCAACAAAGGGACAATGTTCAATCAAAATATAATTACTAAATTGTTTGCAACGGTATAATTTAATTTGTTGTTTGTTTAATTTGTTACAGCGTAGGTAGGGTTCTGCGAAAAGCTTGCTTGAATCTAGAGCCACCCAACTGGGGACCTCCTACTCACAAAAGACCTGAACCTTAACAATATTGCTACTTACCTTGTAGTAATACTGTTCATAGTTTCCTCATAAGATATTAATTTCGAAACCTCTACTGCAAAAGATAACTGAAGAATGCTTTGAGTGAGAAATTACAAACTTGAGTACTTTTAAGTCGGATACACGTAACTTATGCCGCAAGAAATGTTCTTATCCTGCTACGAAAGCCAATGATGCGAAGCTTGCAATTTCTCTCAGAATCTTCATTTTCCCCTGAAATACGGCCCCGAGTCAGCCAAACGTTCAAGTTTCGAACTAAAACTTCAGTCGCAGTTTAAAGTTCTCAAACACTTGCATTCCCCGCTTGAATTATTGCATAATATACACCGGCAATAAAAGTGGCCGATTGTTCAGAGTTGTTCAGTTATATGGCTGCGCGAAGAGTTCGAGGTTTGGCTTCACGGTTTTATAGTGGTGTTAAAGCATCCTCGAACTAACAAGGTTGGTACGGTAACAAACTGCTTTGACAGCGCCATCGTTAGCATGAACACAAGTTCGCAGACTTCCAGTTTAAAATGGCCTTTAGTTCCATACTGCTTGTTGGAGTTTTTTCACTTATGACCTATACGGCAGCGGAATATCCCCGACTCCAAACAGCGTTAGTGAGGTTTGCGAAATCTTTTAGACGGTTTATAAACTAACTCGGAACATAACTGAGCATAGCGTTTTACGTTACGTCCGGTTTCATAAAATTCCGTTCAGTCCATATTTCAGCAAAACTAGGAGAAACTTTCGAAGTTTGATCTTTTAGTTTTTACTAAAAGATTAGGGCCCATTATTGTAGACTAAAATCATGTGACAAAAAGGGTAATAAGAATCTGGAAGGTTATTAAGAAAAAGCAAGCATAACTATCCAGGAAATACTAAACGAGTCAAATTATGTTAATATGCTGTTATTTATGTAATTAGTTTTCCATGACTTATTCGTAAATCAACATTCATTGGACCTATTTTGTGTGATGGGGTTAATGCCACTTCAGCCACCCCAGCTCATCCTATCAGAGGCTTGAATGGCCTTGATACTGCTTGTCACTTCGTCCTTGTAGCTTAGAGATAATAGATATTTCGCCTATAGAAGTACCTAGCTATTATAAAATGTATAAATAATGAAAGAATATTTATAATACAATGAAATCCATAAACTTAATTTCATGCATAATACTGCAATAATAATAAAGCGATTTAATTAGATAGGTACCTAGATTGCTATCAAAAATAGCCAGACTTTATTAAAGTTTCAAGTCAATTTACATAAAAAAATTGCAACCCTTTTAATAAAATCCCACGGATTCCAAATTAAACTATGCAAAAATTTAATTGAAATACCAGCACTGTTCAAACTAACGTTTCAATCGAAACGTGCCCAAAGTAAAATCCAAGAACAAAAATGAATATTGATTTCGCATCATTCCTTTACCGTTTTGCTTGATATATCAACTCGTATTCAGCCCACTTATTGTGTATCCTCGACTAGGCCGTGATGTGACAGGTAATGACAGGCACGGTAATGATTGCGGACGTCATTCAGTTATTGAAACCGGTGATGGAAAAGCGTTAATGGCTTGTATAAATGTATAAATGTTTACAGAAATGCTTCAGGTGAGAAAACATTCCAGTCACGTAATGCGAAAATAATTGACACCGAAGTATGCAAACCGTATCGCCCTTTGTATTTTTGTTTTTCAATTGTCTCTTTAAAACATGAATGTAGATTTTGGTATATATTTTATAAGTTGTTGTAATCATTTATTCTGTATTAATTATGTTTACTTAGATTAATGAAGTGCCTAAATATAATTTATGCCATTATTGGAAAAGCTATTCATCTTTGTTTAATCAAGCTCTTAATAAGAGCATTAAAAAACTATTCCTTACCCATTTTATACAGCTTAATACCGTCACCAGTACACACAGTATTCAAAGTAAATTTAACAAGAACTTTTGGCATCTGCTACCGTAAAACCACCTAACTAATAGTCCAAACGCTCCCAACAATGGTCCAAAATATGATTGAATATCTTCATACAACTTCGGACGAAGCCAAAAAGACGATTGGGACTGATGCTTATTAGGAATTGAAATTGTGGACCATAGTTGCAGTATTGGACTACAGCTGGGTGGTTTCACGGTATTGTGATTATTAAATTACTTTGGTGTGTATTTATAAATAATTATACCTAAGCTCAATTAAAGCTATTGTGGGTATACTATGCGAAGATAATTAAGATATAAATAAGTTGATGCCTAATAAAATAGGCAGCGTCAACACCGACGGAGCTACCGTCAAAACTGTTTGTTTACTACCTATGTTTCTGTACAGAAACTTGTTTTCGTAGATCAGGTCTGCATGTTTTGCTACTTGTAAGTGCCCAGCGAAGCCACGGTAATGATATCTAACGACAATGTTCTCATTCCCAAGGGTCGACCCTCTATGAACCAATTACCTTTACATATTCATTCAGAATTTGAATAATCCTTTTCATATCCGTCCCTTACTTTCGCCACATAATTGAATTATGATATTATCTAAAGCCTTGTGATGAAACGCAGATTTCCATTTCCCTTGGGTTTTATCCTTGAAAAATCAGTATTATTATAGAGGGAATATCAAACGATTGCTTTATAATACAATATGTAATGTATCCATAAGCCGCCGAAGGTGTATTTTACAATCGACATCATAAATATGTATACAATACCAGGTCCTCATAAATATCGGAACTCGTACTGTAACGCCTTGGCAATATTCATGTTCCGATATTTATGGCTAACAAGTTCGTACACATGTTTATAATGGAATGTACGTACAAAATCAATTTTTCTGTAATATTTTTAGCATGGAAACAGGATTTTTTTTAACAATATTAACACCTTCGCGGACACTACTTCGGACACAATAGAAGAAACAATGAGATTACGCCTATGGGCGTTCAGTGTCCGCGAAGGTGTTAAAAATATGGAGGCCGCGTATACATTAATGTTTTTCGTTCATTAGTCTTGTACCAACAGGCTTAATTCCTTCTTGAAATTGTGATTGACGGGGAAAATGATTGCCTTTATGAATTGTTCGCATATTAAAAGCTTTTTGTACGCCACATCAATAAATCCACGGTTCGTTAATGGCCAATATTTTAGCAATAATACTTTTGAATAAGAATCAATACTTTTACTGCAAGTAAAATTTTAATCTTTTAGGGCAGGAAGAAATTTGCATTCCGAAGTACTTACATCTTAATATGTTGTGTGCTTATTAACCAATATTATTTTTAAAGAAAACCGCATTTGGCGACTGAGTCAAAGGCAACTATGAAGAAAATGTAAAAAAAATATGCATTTTTATCCACTAAATTAAGAGAAACTAAATCTAAATCAAACAATCGAGAGTTGTATGGTCACACCCGATAAGTCGAGATATTTTTGCATTGAAATCACAACCTCACGTCAGTGTCATGTAGTTCGTATTTTAAAAACCGTTTTGCTAGAATTATCGGGTTTGACCACCCAACCCTCGCAATATTCTAAACACTAAAAGTAGGATCTACAAACAAATTTGAAGAAATGTACTTAAAATTAAGTTGCCTTATAAGTTGCATTTTGCTTCAGTCGATCCTATTTTTTTTTATTAGAATAACTGGAATTGCATTACATTCCTCGGCGCATTTTATTGCAATAAATATTTAAAATCCATCATATATCATTTTTGACGAGTCTTTGTTCGCTTTTAACCTATATTACGAAGCTGAAACAGCAACTCGTATGAAGTATCCAGTTATCAAAAAACGGTTCCAATGTATTTCACGTTTTAACAAGAATCATATCAAAACCACCACACGGGCATCAAAATTTAAATTTAGCTAGAAAAAACATCTATCAAAAACTCTCAAAGGATAGAAACCGGTTTTTAATTAACCTTTCATTTCATATCACAGGTTTTTGAATCTAAATCTCGTCAAGAACAAAACTACTGCAACACACATTTTTACGTCTGGCTTCAGGCTTTGCTTAAGTAAGAATTGTTAAACCTGCATCGTAAACGATCATACAGTTGAGTTCATAAATTACATATTCGTAATCTTTGTGTACCTTAGGAAGTTTGGGGTCAAAAAAGCAAAGATTTTCAATTATGTCTTTCCAGGTGTCCTCTACAGGTACATGTTTCTCAACCGATTTTTTCTAAGTTCAATTTATTATATTTATCACAGTGATTTTGTTTTAGTTTGAACACACAGACACTATGAACAATGCAATTAACATAATACAACACATTAACACAATGTAGTAACAAATAAAATAAATTGACCAATTTCTCAAATTTTAAACTCGATTTCCCAAAATTCACGTTCTCAGAATTAAACGATTTATTTTTAAAGCTGCGATATATCGCTGCCTTTTTACATCACAAGCCTTTATTGAACTTAGGACTTAGTGGGACTAGGTCGATTTATGTAAGATGTCCCAAGATATTTATTTATTATTATTGTCCTTTTATTTAATCTACTTGTTTTATTTGAATTAATCTCTTCAGGTATTGGATTATGTAAAAATCATGGATTCATTAGTACGTTGCTGACTTTCGTAACTAGCAATTTTGAGAATGTATGAACATTTTTTTTTTTTTTTAATAAATAATAAATATCTTGGGACATCTTACACAAATCGACCTAGTCCCACGGTAAGCTCAATTAAGGCTTGTAATGTGGGTACCAGGCGACGATATATATAATAGATAGATACATATAGATACTTATATACATAGACAGCCATGACCAAGGAACAAACATTTGTGATAAATAAATACACAAAGAATGCCCTCGCCGGAATTCGAACCCGGAACCTCCAGCTTCGTAGGCAGGGTCACTACCAACTAGGCTACGGAGGCTGACAAACTAAAAATTTAAAGAACATCATTTATACTCTCTTGCATTTCTTTTGTACCTATAGGTAAAAATATATATCAAAGTCAAAGTCAAACTATTCTTTATTCAAGTAAGCTTATTAATAAGCACTTTCGAATCGTCTGACATGAGAGAAAAAAATCTACTACTGGTTCAAACCCTACGCCGTTCCTGAGAAGAACCAGTAAGAAACTCAGGTGGACTTATTTTTTCAAAACAGTATAATAATACATCTTATTAAAATAACATGCATTAAAGAATGTATTACATAAAAAAAAAAGATTATTATAGACATTTTTATAAAGACAGAAATAAATAAAGGATCATAATATTAAACAAAAATAATTATTATTGTACAAGTTCGCAACATTATTAAGTATCTATATCTAATACTACTAGAGATGTAAAGGTCCTCTAGTTGTCAGAATAAAGAGATATTAAGATTTAGAGATGTAAAAGGTCTCTAATCGTCATGATTTTAACAATAATAATAAAATAGAAAATTAACAATTTAGTGACAATTTAGTGACAATCACAAAGCAACTATTCTTATTATTTAAAAGACAACAGCCAATACCTATTTAAATATGACATCACAGTAAAATAAACTCTAATATTAAATTAAACTAGAGATGTATATTCTCTAATGTCAATAATACATAATTTTGGAGATGTAAAGTGTCCCCAATGTCAGTTAATAAATAATAATAATAATGATTTGGAGGTGTAAAGAATCTCCAAATGTCAATAAAAAGTAAATAAAAAGGTATATGAAACAAATGTTTCATGTCAGAAGACAGTTAAACTAAAAGTCTTGTAAACTAGTGCTACAGAATACATAATTATTATGTATCCAATAAGTCAAAATTTTGCTATATAAGGAGATAAATGGGCTCCATGGTGAAATAAATATTAAGTGTGGAGATGTAAAAGGTATCCACGGTCAAAGAAATTAAATGCTAAGAATAATAAATAAAATTAATAATTTTGGAGGTGTAAAGGCTCTGCAAACGTCAAAAAAAAAAAAAAATTATAATAATAAAGAGGCTGTTAAGCTAACAGTCTTATAAACTAAGTCTACAAAATACATAACTAATATGTATTCAAGTCAATGTCATGTAAATCTAAGACAGCTCTTGAGACTGAAAACACGGCCATGGTTCCTCGTCATTCAAGTAATCGTCAACTTTATAATAACCCTTTTTGAGAAGACCATTTTTGATGTACATTTTGAATGAATTATAGGGCAGTTCCCATGCCTCTAAGGGTACTTTGTTGAAAAAGGTAACATAGTTTCCAACAAACGACTTTTTTACTTTCTGTAGACGAAACTTGGTAACCAATAACTTATGCTTGTTCCGTGTGTTGCGGCTGTGAATGTCAGAAAGCTTTTTAAAGGATTTAATATTCTTATGTGTGTACATTATCACATCCAGTATGTATTGTGAAGCTACTGTGAGAATATATATTTCCTTAAATCGTTCTCTCAGTGAGTCGCGAGAGCTCATATTGTAAATCGATCGAATAGCTCTCTTCTGAAGAATGAAGATGGTGTCCAAATCTGCTGCTTTGCCCCAAACCAGTATGAATACTTAATCAGATTAATTTATTATCAATCCGGAATCAGAAAGGGATTCGAAAGCACTATTGACACAACAAATGACACAATATTTATTAAGAAAAGAGCTATTTATAGATGTAGTGAGTGATCAATTAATCTATTGTCTGTAAGTATCTGCACTAAAACTATGAATATATGACTATAACTATGAATACATCCAAGATTGACGTATACACTGTTGTGTCAACAGTACTTTCGTATCCCATTCTAATTGCGGTTTGATAATACCAACAATACCAACATAAGATCTTTACAAAAAATTCACTCACCTAAATTGCAAAAGCAGTATAAAAGTATAAATGACACCCATAGAAATAATTTTCTTCGTACAAAACTCACACGGCTATCTCACATCCCATCAAATGACCGAAACTTTGACGTCCAGTTTAAAGGTCCTCAAACTTTCGCGTCTCGTTACCTCAAAACCGCTGACCTCAATTCAAAACATGGAGGAAATTGCTCCAAAGAAAGCTGGAAGGACGTCAACGGGAAAGTACAATAACATGAAGAAAGTAGTTCCGTATTTTATTAAAGTCTACGTGTAGGAAATCATTCGTTGGATGGAGACATGCGGGATTTAATGCAATCTGGAAGTGCTTTGCTTTTTATATCGTTTATATTGGGGATGCGAAAATTAAATATAGTGTGGTACCATGACCCGGGCTTTTACGAATGTGGGTAATAAAACGCACTTACTAGCAATCCTTGTCAAGTATTAACATTTGACAAATGATTAAATTGACCGCACAATAAATTTTATTAGAGCCACATAGACAAATATACCTGAGCTACATCCAGCCACGCTGACACGCCAAATTTCCTTTTTGGCTTGGGTTCGAGCTTCGAATACGGTACAGATGTAGACCCAGGTACACGTCTAGACACGTATACCTGAGCCACATAGACAAATATACCTGAGCCACATCCAGCCATCCTGACACGCCATATTCCCTTTCTTGGCTTGGGTTCGAACTTCGAATTTACGGTACAGATGTAGATCCACGTACACGTCTAGACACATATACCTGAGCCACATAGACAAATATACCTGAGCCACATCCAGCCACCCTGACACGCCACATTTCCTTTCTTGGCGCGACGCGCGGTTTTAATAAAGCGAACTACGCCACTCCCGTCGACAGCTTCCCGGCGTTCCCTCTGAAACTGGAGCGGGATTCCAGTGTGTTCGATTACTGCTTATTTTTCTATATATAATATTCTAACTCCTGCATAAGCTTCGTTATAAAGTCTCGTAATATAGCAAGCCACTAAGTTTTTTAGCCCTTTCGTTCTTATAGATATATTCGTAAGACCGAAAGTGACAAACAATACTAAGCGGCTTGTTAAGTTAGCAGCCGTTTATGAATAAGGGGGTAAGGAGATACCACACATTTTTAGTTTACCCAAAATCAGGACTAACGTGGAGAGGAGCGGAGATGAGCAAAATTGACCAGGTTACTGATTGTCTCCTGTTCGTTGCCGCCGCGATTTGGGCTCTACTTTTCACTTACGATCAGGTGGAGTGGAGCCACTTTGGTGTGCTTTAAAAAAAATTACATTTTTCAAATTCAAAATTCGAAACACTGTGATGCGGTCTCATTCGCCAATTCAAGCGTCCTAAATCCTTATGTGAAATCGACCTATTCTCCAAATCTCGCGCCCAGTTTATAGCTGCTATCTTAAAATTACCATAGCTAAATTTCATGTATCTGTAGTATCTGTACCGATCCACATACATTAGTTTCTTAATCGCTGCTGCTTTGTTACTAAACTTATTATTTTGTTATTTTGAAGTCTACATAGCTTATCAGCTACACCGACAAGAATTGCTCTTAAATTTATAATAGTTTAACTAGGACTGGTATACTGAGGTACGGTACGCCGCGTTGTGACCGCAGTAATTGTACATTACTCGTACTACCGAGGCCGGGAAGTGACTGGTTGCCGGCCGAATATATATAGACGGCCGAGCGAAGCAATAATGGTTTTTATCAAACAAGAATGAAATAAAACAAAGCGGACTAGCCAAATGAGCAGTGCCAAGCTAATCGTATTACAAGGTTACTTCCGCATGAAATCATTTCCCTAAAAACAAAGTAAAAAGTTAATTAAAATTATATTGACCTACATTTCCAATAGCGCAAAACGTTCGGTTCTGTATTAAAACTTAATATTTTCCCCGCGAACCCACAGATTATGCCATTAATTATTCATAATCAAGTCCCGACGCGTTCCAAAATTGTCTTCCGATCAGAAAGCCAGTTTATTTTGTCCCTAAATTTCCTAGGGACAATTTGTAATCGGGGACCATGTTTAAACTAGTTCTTGGGTTATAATTCCAGCGCTGGGATCCCCTTCCCGCTTGGCATAATGTAGACATGGGTTGACAAAGCTGTCAAATCAATTTCTACTTTTAATGCTTGAAAATGGGGCATTGATTTTAAGTTTCGCGGCGGGCGTAATCCGGCGCTTAATGTAAAACTAAATATACATACATAGTAGCCTGTGATACAATAACATATCATAGTGTATCTAGTCAAGCAATATACACTATATACAGGGTGTTACACCATCCACTGAAAACCTTGAACGGGGTGATTTAGTAGGCTATACTGAACAACGTTTACTATGGGGCAAATCACGAAATGTAAAAAAAAAAAAAAATTCATACATTTTGACCGCTTGATAACGACATTTTGTGTGAAAGGCTAGATTTAGGGTTAGCTCCATAGTAAAAATTGTTCAGTATACCAAATCACCCCGTTCAAGGTTTTCAGTTGATGGTGTAAAATCGTGTATGTATGAATATGACAAGTCGACTTACAATTCCAATAAATTATTGTGAAAGAGGAGATGGAAAATTCTTAGTATTGTTT
Source organism: Thaumatotibia leucotreta (assembly GCA_025490895.1). Lineage (NCBI taxonomy): Eukaryota > Metazoa > Arthropoda > Insecta > Lepidoptera > Tortricidae > Thaumatotibia > Thaumatotibia leucotreta. Next base: position 40,302 of record JALPQI010008884.1, read on the forward strand.
TTCCCATGTTGTTCTTCGCAATTCTATGGCCCTTGAATACCTAATTGATTCAATCACCAGTGTATAAAACAACGTAAAATGCCTATCGTAAATTCTTAAAAACGAATAATCCCTAAACTGAAAGAGAATATTCTCAAGTGCAGTTTGCAGAATTTTCTCATTAAAATTTCCAATTATTTTAGATCATTTTGAGAATACTTGCACATTGCTACTGTTGAGGGATAACAGGACATTGGTTCGTCAAGTAAGTAGTTAAGTTATATGAGAAGTATAGTACAGTCGTTATCAGATATATCTAAGCGTCTGGAGTAGTCATAAATATCGGAACACGTCTCTATCGTTATGTCAACAAAGGCGTGTTCAGATATTTTTGAACGCTCTGAACGCTACGATATATCTGATGGTGACTATACATAATTTGAAAATACAATAACTGCAAAGTGTAAACTCGCTTCAAAACTTAGAATGTACTTAATAAGCTCACCATTTTATCAATAATGAGTTCGTATGAACCTGATTCTGAAGAACGAATTTATTGTTTTTATATGATTTAGCTTACAGATGGTACAAGCGGATCCTTAACACCTTCGCGGACACTAAACGCCCATAAGCGTAATCTCATTGTTTCTTCTATTGTGTCTGGAGTAGTGTCCGCGAAGGTGTTAAGAAAAAAAACAAGTTAAATAAAGCTAAATACCAAACAAGACGGAAACATGAAAGGCTTTTCAGTAATAAGTAATTCGATTACGTTAGGCGAACGCTTGAAATCCATTTTTATATTTGAGATGTGTTTAGCAAAACTAGCGTGTAAAAGTACCCTTTGAACCTCACTTTCAGACAGATCTCTGAGGCGTTTCACATTCTCGATAGAGGAAAGGCGAGGTCATCATAATGGATATTTCAACGGCCGTATTTTATTTTGTAACAATAAATATTTCATGACTTCAAACACGACACAAAAAACCAAAAAGAAGCTCATCAAAACTTTCATCTGTAGTATTGCATTATATGGGTGTGAGGCGTGGACCATGACACAAAAAGACAGGTAGATACTGGAAGCCTTTGAAATGTGGAGCTGGAAAAGGATGGAGAAGATACGTTGGACAGAAAAATCACAAATGAAGACGTGCTTAAAAGAGTGAATGAAAAAAGGAGTTTATTAAAGATAACAGAAGAGGGAAAATGTTTGGCCACCTTATACGACATGACGCTTTGATAAAAAACATAATAGAAGGAAGGATTGAAGGGAAGCGAAGAAGAGGGAGACCTATAAGAAGTTACATGAAACAAATAAAAGAGACAGTAGACGTTGTCGTACAAGGAAGTCAAGGAGGCTTTGGACAGAGTTAGATGGAGACAGCTACATTCATCAGTTACGCCGACAAGAGTTTGACTCTTAAATTTATGATGATGATGATTTTATTTTGTATAATTTACATACATTTTGCTACAAAAGAGCTATCGAAAAGAACGACCCAATTACTGGCAACAATGGAAATTTCCGTTAATTATAAAAGTGGCGTATTGCTAGTGTTATGTAAGCCGTAACCAAAGGGGCACAAAGGCATTGTTTCCAGTATTGCTATTTAAATCGCTGTACAACCTCACGCAAGTCCAAAGAGTCCAGAGGGTCTATCGAGAACCATGTTGCGTCTGTCACACTTACGTTCGAATTCTCGAGTGCGATAGAGAGGGAACGTTTCTAATCTAGTTCGCAGTAGCCCAAGGAGATTCGAGTTGGACTCCATAGCATAGTTGGCATTGTATTAATGATACAAGACTGAAGGTCCCGAGTTAGAAACCTAGTTGAGTATTTCTCAAAAATTGTAAAAAATTCACACAGATCATTGAATGGGTGTTAAAATTTCCCAATTTGTTACCAATTTCTGATATTAAATTTATCGATACTTGTATCGATTCATCGTCACCATCTCAGTGAAAAGACGTCCACTGGTAGACGTAGGACTCTTTCACTTATTGCCACAATGACCGGTCCTGGGTATGTCGCCAAGATGCCAATCTCTAAAGGTGCATTCGGACCAAACGAGCATTCGCTATTTTAACCCAATAGCGAATGCTCGTTTGGTCTGAATGTACCTTAACGCTCAATCGTGAACGAAACCAGTCGAATCGTTTACTAGTTACTAGTAATACTTAATTAATTATAATATTTACCTACCTACACGCTTAAAACTAGGTAGATTTAAGATTGATACTTTATTATAAAACAAAATATTTGTTCACTCAACCTAAGCTTTCGACTAAGAAAGCATTAGGAATACAAGTCAAGTCAAGGACCATTACGTTTCTTCCCTTAAAGCGACCCTGGCGTGTAAGTATTAGGTGAATTGTTATTCACTCCTGGCTCAACATTGCCGACATGAATTTTCGCTCGGACTAACGTGACCTGACCTGAAGATTCAGAAATAGTATTCAATTTGATTTAAATTTTTCTTTCCCCTCTATCGGCGTTTAAGTTTTAGGTGAAATGCTATTCACTCCTCGCTCAACGTTTCCGAGATGAATTCTCGCTCTGACTTACGTGACATGGTCTGAAGATTAAGATATAGAAATTTTTCGTCGCCTCCCTGGGCGTATAACTTTTATTTAGATGTATTGGCTTTTACTCCTCGCTCAACGATGCCGAGATGAATTTTCGCTGGGACTAACATGACATGACCTAAAGATTCGGAAATAGCGTTGCATGTCTGTTTAACAAGTAAAATATACATTGCAAATATTGATCATTACCGTACATAATTTTTCGAGTGTTGGTTTTAAAACATATTGTTTATTTCAGTGTTAGGCGCAACGTGCGTTAACGCATATTAATTTTGTAACAAATATTTTCGATTTAGTAAAATAAATGAATAAAATGACCTGAAGATTCGAAAATAGCTCTTTCCCTCTCTCGGCGTAAAAGTTTAAGGTGAATGGCTATTGACTCGTCGTTTAACGTTTTCAACCCACGGATTTTAAGAAGGTATCGATTTTTTTTATTTGAAATATTTTGTGTTTCCGGTAGACCTCTAAAACAATGAGTAGGTATGAGTAGGTCAACATTTAGTGAGTGACTTAAACGCAGAGCTATCTAATTTGGTCCTGAACGACGGCTTCGGAATATTCCGGATCAATTCTCCTTGAACACCGAAGTTTAAAAACTAACCGCTCGCAAGCAGCCATAACACTTAACATTGAAGCACTCGCATGAGAAATGGGAGGTGATGTGTTAGCTGCAAATACATTATGCTATAGGACAATTGCTTATTCTTACTCGTGTTTTCATCACAGTTTTAAAGTCAGGGAAAATTTAGTTTCGACGTTATGTATATAATGTTCAAAATGATGAGGGCAACTGAAAAAAACATTGTGGGAACTAGGAACTGATCTAAAAAGTACATAATCTCAAAACTATCTCATTTTAGCCCTAACCAACCGTCTACATGAACACACGCTGCCAATATATCAACAGGAGGGCCGTAGGAGCAAGGTCACCGTCCACACAAACCAGGGGGCTGAAGGCCCGAGGGGTTGACTCACGCTGTCAGTCTAATAAACCAACTCAAAAGTCTTGGGAATACTTCGAAACAACGGCGAGGTTCCAACAAATTCAAATCACCATCATTATAAGGCGATCAACGTGCACTGCTACAGATAGGCCTCCCCCAGAGCTTACCACGATCGTAGCTGACATTTCAGCGAACATTAGTGAATAGTTCCAACACCGAAGTTTAAAATCTAACCGCTCGCAAGCAGCCGCCGAACTCGAAATTGAAGCACGAAATGAGACCCCTCTCATTTCGTGCTACGTGTTAGCTGCATTTTGGCTATGGTGACACAATCATTTATATTTCTAATGTTTTATATTTACACTTCTTCATTACAATTGAAAAGAAAGGCTGTTATTTTAAAAACAACCTCTTAATAACAAGTTACAACTCATTCAATGATAATATTAGTAGTATCAGTACAGTACAGATATTGTTCTCTTTGTATGCTGTATCATTATACTGATGAAGTCATCAAATTCGCCGTCTAATACAAGAACCGCAATTG
>JALPQI010008885.1:0-48239 GCA_025490895.1 Thaumatotibia leucotreta
CTTTTCCACAGCTTCAGGCAGGTCATTGATCAGGATCAAGAAAAGTAATGGCCCTAAATTTGATCCCTGACTAATACCTGATCGTGTTGTGTATGTTTGGGAGAGATAAGGGCCATACTTAACATATTGTCTCCTGTCTTTGAGATAACTTGAAAACAACTAATATAATTGACACTTGACGGTTCGCCGCTAACTTTTATTTGGGTCAAAATTATTTTCGTGGTCTTGTTTCATACCACTCTGTCACGCTTTTAGTTGCTGTTATATAAAAAAAAATCAGGTGCACTTGTATTTCTCTTTCACGCCAGATTTTAATCTAATAGGTAATCAGAAATTGAAAACAAAACATCATCTCATACGAAAATCACCACTGCGTCACATTTTTTAGGGACACAAAATAAGACAACGAAAACCATTTATCGTAATCAGGCTTATAGGCATACATATTATACAGTAGCGGCAGATTATTAGGGATATAATTATTTTGTTATATGTCATTGTAATTTAAATTATTTTAATAAGGGACAAAGTATGAAAAGTTAATCAAAAATAAAACACATTTTTTTAAACCTGGTTTAGAGTTAGTTAAACAATTATTATACAACGTTATTTTACAAGCAATTATTATACAAAATACATTATTTTAACGTTGTTTCATTGAGTATAATTTAGTTTATCGATAGTCGATAAAACACTTCGTTCAATCCCTCTGACAGTTTGATTTTTGCTATGAAGGATTCCGCTCCTTGCAAATAACTATTGTATCGCCATGTAGTTAGGTTATGTTAAGACTATACTGTAGTTAGGTATATCATTATCATCATCTTAACCATAAATAAGACATGCTGAACATTGGGCCCCTTTGCACCTTCGTATGCGACCTGCATCCAGCGTCTTCTGATAAGTAGCTATGCGAAAGTGAATCTGAAATTACTAGTGTCGCCTGTATCTATGGGCGACCGCCAGCATCTCTCAATAAGGTATCATCGTTCATAGGAGCGACGGAGACAGAGCTCAATTTAGTTTCTTTAGTTAACATTTACGAAATTCGCTTTTGGCTTAAAGGACTAGTATTCGGGCCCTAATTATTACAAAAATAGAAATTCGCTATAGGCTGTCAGTTGTCAGTGTATCATTCTATTCTGAATGCTGACAGTCTAAATAAAGGTATCGTACAGTTTAAAGCAGATTCAAGCTCAGAATAAGGCTCCTGATACAGTTAGAGCGCGAATAAGCTGGTATAAACAGGCGGGCGGCAAACGGACAGGCGTGAGGCCCATTAGGTATGGGCCACTTTATTATGTATGGCCCATACATTTATTTAGCGCAAATCCACTGGGCTATACCAGCATTTACGCTAAATTGTAATTGTAAAAGCATGAATTAATTATGCAATTTACTAATAAAATTTATTAAAAAAAAAGTTTGTACACCTTGATCACGTCTTCGATATTAATAAAAATAGGTAGGCTGGTAGTCATGATGTAAGATCCACGCCACCACATTTCCTTAAATATCCCAAAATATTTGTATGAAACATTCCTTTTTTCCTATCAAAAATGTATCTATAACAAAAAATTAAACTTCCATATAAACTTTCTTGAGAATTTTTCAATTATATTTCAGCCTAACATAACTTTTTTTGGCTGTTTAGGTCGTAGGCAATGTTTCATACATTTACGATGTGTTCTGATAATAATAATATGTTGAATGATGTAAAAAAATATGTTTTTTACCCTGTATAATTAACGTCATTAATAAAAACGTTTTTATTATATCTACATTACAATATTTATATGAAAGCGTACCTAAGTCAATGGCATAATGAGTTTAGGCGATAGGGGCAAAACTAAATTAACTTATTATCCCATAAGCATCCCATAGGTGAAGCTTTAATGAATAATGGTATAAATTTAATGAATCCATATCCCTTATTTGTATAACTTTCTGCCCAAATAGAAATACTATAATTTCGATACAAGTGAAAAAAAAAATTTTCGACGAGGGTGAAAGTTGGAGCCCGAGTGAAACGAGGGTGACAATGACCAGAGTTAAAAAGAGGTTTTTACACGTGTATCGAACGACTTTTTTCATAACAAGTACCTTAAAAAGAGAAATTTACGCACGCGATTTTTTTTGCACTTGTATCGAAATGTCTATACTCCGTCTAACCAGCTTGTCATTAGAAAATGGCGGAAAAATAAAGTTCACAGAAAATTTTAATTCACATGATCCATTATTATCAGTCTCATCCTCAAATCGAAACTCGTAATTATAACACCAACCGAATCAGACCAATCCACACCACAACTCCAAAACGACGTAAGTCTACCGTATTTCTTAACAACTTATGCTCTTTATATCTTACAGGCGGGTTAATTAAGAGCCTTTGGCTCTAATTATGGAGTAGTAATTACGGATACATAGGATGAAGGCGTTGGTTCCGCCCACGAGCCTCGTTTGTCGGGCGAGCTACTTGCTCACTTCGGTAGCGAGTTACTTGCCTATTTCGGTAGCGAGTTACTTTGATACGAGTGTGCAGAAAGTAAAAGCATCTGGCAGCAAGATACGCTCATACATCATCACATCACGTCATCATCAGCTTATTTCAGTTAACTGCTGGGTATAACCCTCGCTCTTCTATTGTGTGTGTGGACGGTGTACGCATTAGGAGGTATCTAATACCCAAAATCAAAAGGGTCCTAAACTGAATTGCATTAATAGATTGTGTTAGCACACCAGCTACCTTCACTACAATAATATATGTGCGACAACATAAAAGCCAAATCTAAGACCAAAACCCTATCATTAGTTATTAATTAAACAACAAAAGTGAAGGTGGGCTGGCCACATATTGAGGGAAAATAAAGACAAATGGACTGTTGGATTCCCAAAATTTACACATTTTGAAAATCGCGATGGACTTTGATACTTAACAGAATATTACGATTGCTATTTAAATGAAATCTCTAATATAATGGTCGAAAATCTCTTCTCAAACAACTCATCACAGAATTTTATTTTGTCGCAAAAAGAGCAACTGCAACGTTTCTCAGGCGTCTTTTGACTCGGTTGACAATTGGCCTTTCTGTGGCCAACCGAGTACCTAAGGGTCTGCCCAAACCTATCGGCGCCTTCGCATTTTTAAGGCAAATCGCGCCGTATCACCGTTGATCATTGTCATCCGAGTTGTTTCTCTTATTGCGTAGTAATAAAGGTTTTCATAAAAAGATTTAGCCGAATTCGCGTCATAGATTTGGGGAGACCTTAAACCTATTGGTACAAGTTACTGGGCAAGTGACGGCAGGTAAGATAGCCGTGTGGTGACGGCAGGTAAGAATACATTTGTCATCACCCCAACTCCTCCTGCGGGTGTCGTAAGAGTCGACTAAGGGATTAAAGTGTCACTGAACATTATTTAATAAAATATTGAAATATTGGGCAGCAGCGTCATCATAGTGGACACATTACTGCGATCGCCAATCCGCTTGCCCGGCGTGGCGATTATGGGCATTTACCTCCTAATGCGTCCATACGCATAGTTAATAGGAGAGGCCTACGTCCAGCAGTGGACTATTATAGGCTGATGATGATGATGACTGGGCAAGTCAGCTGGCATGTCCACTCGCCCGTCCGAACGCATCACAGCAGTATATTATAACTAACGCAGCTTCACAATTAAAACGTAGTTAGAGGCGACGGATTGATGGTGGGCGTTTTCACAAACCGTTGTTGAAATCACCTTGTTATTTAATTCGGACAAGTTTGGGCTTGTTCTACTCAGGATCACGAGCTCTTTCGATTCTAATAGGAGAAAAAAATGTCCCAAAATATTTCTTCCATTACGATACCATTTTTTCATGATGTTCAAAGGCGGTAGCGTAATGGAAGGAATGAAAACTGTATGAAAATTATATGACATATTTTTTCTCCTAACAAGATCGAATGAGCTCGTGATTCTGAGTCGAATAAGCCTAAACTTGACCAAATTAAATAACAAGGTGATTTCAACAACGGTTTGTGAAAACGCCCTGGTATAATAGAAATGTTGCTAGTTATTGATGAGCTGATACCACGAGAGTCTTCACAGTCTGTGCGGTATCTAAAGGCGTCTGGGAATAATGCTCGCCCATATATCTCACGCGCTTTTAGTTTCCGAACAGACTATAAGGTTACCCCCTTATTCATAAACGTCTCCTAAACTCCACGAAAATTATTAAAATGCTAAAAAAAATGATTCATAAAATCAATATTTTCGTATATTTGTATTGTCAAAAAAAGGGATAAAATATCGACATTGGCATATCTATCCAGAAATTGTTGTGTTGTTGTGTACATTACGGTACAAGTGCGAAAAAAAAGGAAGTTCCAAACGAGTGGCGATAAATTAAAACATGACCGAAGGGAGAGTTTTAAATCGACACGAGTTACGGATTTCTCTTTCGCACGTGCATCGTTCGACTTTAGTGCATCTTTCAGTACCTTCAAATGGCCCTCCGAAGTTTCGACTTGTCAAGAAATGAACCATTTCTCGCACTAGTGCGTAAAAAAGCACCACATGTACAGAAATAGTACATTTCCTAACTAGTGCGGGAAAACTTTTTTTCGGCGAGGGTGAAAGTTGGAGCCCGAGTGAAACGAGGGCGACAATCACCCGAGTTAAAAAAAGTTTTTGCACGTGTAAAGGGACGATTTTTTTTATAACAAGTGCGTCAAAAAGAGAAATTACCGCGCGCGAAGCGTGCGCAAAGTTCGTTTTTACGCACTAGTTAGGAAATAGTACATTTCCTAACTAGTGCGGGAAAACTTTTTTTCGGCGAGGGTGAAAGTTGGAGCCCGAGTGAAACGAGGGCGACAATCACCCGAGTTAAAAAAAAGTTTTTGCACGTGTAAGGGACGATTTTTTTCATAGCAAGTGCGTCAAAAAGAGAAATTACCGCGCGCGAAGAAAGTCACGTAAGAATCGTCTAGATGACTTGCCACCTCTTTATATTTAAGTATTTGTATTACGCTGATGGTGTTCTTCCGGTGCTAATGGTCCGGGGTTCGTTTCCGGCGGGGTCAATTTAGGAAATGGACCTAAGTGCTCCATTTATAAGTGTGTTTAATTAACGGATATTTGTTACCTTTTTACGAAGGAAGGGAGATAGGTACTAACACTTAGAATATCTTGATGTGCGAATGTCATACTCATGTCCTCCTCAGACAATTAAGAATGAACTTAGGGTCTCCCCAAACCTATCGACGTCATCATCATCATCAGTCTATGATAGTCCACTGCTGGATGTAGGCATTATAGGCCTCTTCTATTAATTATGCGTATAGACTCATTAGGAGGTAAATGCCCATAATCGCCACGTTGGCCAAGTGGATTGGCGAACGCAGTAATGTGTCCACTATGATGACGCCTATCATCAATCTTTTAGCAAATGATGGTCAGTGACACTTCGATCCCTTAGTCGACGTAAATTCCGCTAAATACATTTATTAAAACCTTTATTAGATACTACGCAACAGGAGATGAAGGTATATAAAAAAGGGTCAAAATACCCAGAGCACCCTTTTTTAGATTAAATTTGGTATGAATAAGAACGTCGTAACATGTTTTTAAGAGGATTCTTTCGATCGGTACGTACATATTTTTGCACTTGACTGTAGGTAATAAGGTCCACTGGTGTACACTTAAATGTTGCTATGTCTACAGTCGCCACCAGATACATATCAGGCCCCAATTTCACCACGTTGACAAGTGCTACAATGGTAAATTAACTGTTTCTCTAATCGGGGGCGTCTATAGGCTACAGTTACCGCTTACCATCCGAAGAGCCGTGTGTTTGTTTGCCATCAACATAAAATGATGTGCAGGAACTTAAAAAAAGATGTATGTATGTATAAGCTTTATTGTACATTAGACAAGAAATACAGGAAACAAACAAAAACAATATGATACAACAAAGGCGAACTTATCCCTTTCAGGGATCTCTTCCAGTTAACCTTTGAGGAAATGAGAAATGAACAGAAAAATCAACAGGAAATAACTACTTCCTTGCGAAGCAAAATTACAATCGTTTCAAAAAACACGACAATTGTAGCGAAATTACGACATAAGCCGAACCTCATGTCAAGATTTAATTTAAATTGTACTAAACCTTGCGACAATTGTCACGATTTTCGGAAAAAAAAGTAGTTTATTAACGGTGTAATAATTTTATGTTGGTGGCAAATAAGCACATGGACCGTCCGATAGTAAGCGGTAGCCGTAGCCAACGGAGGCCTGTGACGTCAGTAACAGTGATATTTTACAATTTTCACACTTGTAATTATGGTGAAATAGGCCACTGATGCCACGGTAAACATACGTTGTTGTTGTTGTTTTTCTGGCCATTTTTTTCCACAACTCGACATCATACGTGCCTATTTTGCGTAGTCCCAACTCTGGCCCGGTACTTGTTGGGGACTTCACATACACCTTTGAATTTCTTCGCAGGTGTATGCAGGTTTCCTCACGATGTTTTCCTACATACAACACACACTCTAACGCCATGAAAATAGAGGCCTGCTCAGATATATGTAAGCGCCATGGCCACTCTGATATTTGATGGCAACTGTACGTATAAAATAACACTCGATGAAGATGTGTTAACAATAACAATACCTCAGTAAAGCTAATTATCAACACTCCCTCCGGCATAGATGTGTTTATAATTACCTGACGCCTTCCACCACTACCGTGTCATTAGCAGCGCCGGCGCACGAAACTTATACTTAGACCATTTACACGATTTCTAAGCTATTAAGGCCAAGCCAGACCGGGTGCAAGCGCAGCACGTGTACGTGCTCATTGTTGCAGTTCCTAGGCATCCCGGAGGTGAATAGGGCTTCCATAAGATCCTTCCACGCCTTTCTATCTTGGAACCTTCTTGGCTTCGCTCCAGGATGCTTAGCCAAGTTGCCAATCGCTAACGCTTAGTAGCGTATCGTAGTTTTCTCTCTCTGTCATTCTTTCATATTAGTGCAACAAAGACAGTTAGCTGCCTTTCGTTTACGATTCACGATTAAGAGTTAGCGATTGGCGACTTGTCTAAACATCCAGGATGCTTAGCCAAGTTGCCAATCGCTAACGCTTAGTAGCGTATCGTGGTTTTCTCTCTCTGTCACTCTTTCATATTAGTGCGGCAAAGACAGTTAGCTGCCTTTCGTTTACGATTGACGATTAAGCGTTAGCCATTGGCGACTTGTCTAAACACCCAGGATGCTTAGCCACGTTGCCAATCGCTAACGCTTAGTAGCGTATCGTAGTTTTCTCTCTCTGTCACTCTTTCATATTAGTGCGGCAAAGACAGTTAGCTGCCTTTCGTTTACGATTGACGATTAAGCGTTAGCGATTGACGACTTGTCTAAACACCCAGGATGCTTAGCCAAGTTGCCAATCGCTAACGCTTAGTAGCGTATCGTAGTTTTTCCTCTCTGTCATTCTTTCATATTAGTGCGGCAAAGACAGTTAGCTGCCTTTCGTTTACGATTGACGATTAAGCGTTAGCGGTTGGCAACTTGTCTAACCACCCAGGTCAGACCTACGGCTCGCAATTCGCTGTCCAGTCTGTCCACGCTTCTTGTCCACTTGTGTACAGGGAGATCAAGAGCTCGCTTTCCTCCTTGAGGCCTCCACTCAAAGACGAAACTAGCTACTACCGTGAAAATTAAAATTCGTACATTTCGAGGATTTTTCTCTGTCACTTCAACGAATGTGTCATTAGAGTGTGAGAGACAAATCCTCGAAATTCGCGGATTTCGAAGTTCGCGGTAGGGCCGCTGGCGTCGTTCGTCGCTCATCTTCAGGTGGGTTGTAAACCGAGCGAATGCTGATTCTATCCCTACTCTACGAAATTCGTTCGTTACACAAAACGTAATTCGTCGAAATTCGTTGATTTCGTAGAGTGGGGGATAGAATGAGTATTCGCTCGTTTAGTGTAAATCCACCTTTCGAAGAGTATGTCCGATCCATCTCCACTTCCGCTGCGCTACTTCTTGGGCGTTTGGAGTCTGACGGCATATGTTCCACTAATCCTCATTCCTTATAGTCTTCGGCCAGAATGCGGGGGATCGATCGAAGGGACTTATTATCAAACACCTTGTAGATTGAGTGTCAGCCCTTTTGTAACTTTCCACGATTCACAGCCGAAGCAGTTTTGATTTTACTTTGGATTCTTAGATGGAGATTTTTTACATAAGTTAAAAGTATTACAACGAGCACACAGTCACGTGCTGCACTAGCTTCCGGAGTGGCTTGGCCTTAAGACATAAGAGATGCCTCTTTCGTGCTTACTCTCATAGTAAGTAGCCGTAGCCGTAGAACGGGTTGGCGAGTAAAAATAATTAAATTAAAAATATACATTTATATATATACATATTTTCGGACATCTTTACACAAATCGTCTTAGTCCCACGGTAAGCTCAAATTAAGGCTTGTGGTGTCGGTGCCAGGCGACGACTTAAATAATAGATAGATACAAATAGATACTTAAATATATAGACAGCCATGACCAGGAAACAAATATTTGTGATAAATAAATACCTACACAAATAATGCCCTCGGGATTCGAACCCGGAACCTCCAGCTTCAGAGGCGGGGTCACTGTCAACTAGGCTACGGAGGCTGACTGACGTATCGGTTACGTTGGGTTTTACTCGATAGGTACGTAATGCAAAAATCTAAGTAAAAAAATCTATTTAAAGTAATGTTTTACATTCTTATTTAAACATAATAAAAAATCTCTCGGCCAATGAAATCAGTACAGCAATAAAATGAACCCAAATAAAATTATCAACCAACACGCAATCCAAATTACGACATTCGATTACCACGTCAAAAACAAAATGGCTGCCGCTTTACCCGCCAATTGTCATCAGTTACAACTTAAGAAAGTCAAAACAACTGGCACAAAAAAAGTAAAAAAAACAGAGACAATATTATTCACAAGACTGGCTGTCAAATCAATTTCATTCACGCGAGTGGGTCATTAAAGTTGAATCAAAGGCTCGTGAGAACGTTCATTCGTTCATTTCGTTCATTCGCTCGCTCACGATTTAGTTAAATAGGGTTCATAAGAATTTGTCAGTCGCGGACGGTAGAGAAATTGTCGTAATTTTCACGCATTAATGATTTTAGTGAATAACGGGTATTTTATGATTTAATATCCGTATTCGGGTAATGATATAAATAAAAATAAATAAATAATAAATAAATAAATATCTTGGGACATCTTACACAAATCAACCTAGTCCCACGGTAAGCTCAATTAAGACTTGTGTTGTGGGAACCAGGCGACGATATATATAATAGATAGATACGTATAGATACTTAGATACATACACAGCCATGACCAAGGAACAAACATATGTGATAAATAAATACACAAAGAATGCCCTCGCCGGGATTCGAACCCGGAACCTCCAGCTTCGTAGGCAGGGTCACTACCAACTAGGCTACAGAGGCTGACAAAATATATATATAGATATAAATATAGATATATAGATGTCATCGGGGATTAGAAAAGTGTTGGCATAACATATTACTCATATTAATTTTTCTGGCATTTAACAAAGTCTCATTTTCACTATTCTGTATAAAAACTTTAGGGTTCTGCAGTCAAAATGTCTAATAATATCAGTAATATCGATTTCTTCTTATTTGTATGTCCACCCGTCTGTCCATGGTGTTGAATGGCAAAACATTTTAACTCGGAAACTGGAAACGTGTCTACATTTTTACATGAAATTTAATTGTTTTGCTTATTCTACACATAATAAACACTTTATTCATAAAAAAGGACAAGACGTATTTTACCTAATTATTCGCTGTTCCTTTTAAGGTGCGTTTAAACCAAAACAGCATTCGCTGTTCTAGCGCCCGTTCTACGAAATCAACCAATCACGTTTTGTGTACCGATCGAATTTCGTAGAGTGGGAGGTTAGAACAGCGAATGCTCCTTTAGTTTGAACGCACCTTTAAACGCAAATTTTACGGATACGGGTAAACGAATAATTAGCAATTGTCGTCGTTTTGTTGGACGTTCGTTCAATTAATGTTCATTTTTTTAAATTCAATTTTTCTTTCTTTTCAGTTTATAAGTAGTAAGCCTTTAGGCATATTTAGGGACCCCCGTACATGTGATTTTTACCATATTACGTAGGTATAGAAGAATATAGAACTACACAATAACTGCGATATTGTACCAAATGTAACAAATGAGGGATACAAATTAGAATTTCACGTGTTTTTCCTGTCAAGGTTCCGTCGCCTATATCCTGCACATGACAAACTCATAGCCACACTATCTATCGATGAGTTCCCATATCAATCCACAGCCGCTGACAGCTCTAATGAGCCGCCATCATTCGCTGTCGCGCTGAAAATGGTTCATTCATGTCATGCCGCCATTTTGGATAATGTGTCATTGAAGACCGAGTCGAGACGGGTCGAATACGGGTGCTAAAGAATAACATTTTCTTGATTTTATAACAAAGAAAAACAACGGGTCTTAATCGCGTAAACTTAAGTTTAATTATATCCTGACGTTTCGGGCATGACTTTACACCCGTTGTCGCAGGCAGACTCGGACTCTGCATTAAACGTAAGTTTACGCGATGAAAACCCGTTTGTCTTTAAAATATGAGTGATAATCTGATAATCGTGAAAATTTAAATCAATATAAAGAAAAAAACAAGCACACAATATACTTGACATGACACGATACGCAGTTACTTTAAGGTGCATTCAGAGAATTCAGACCAAGCGAACATTCGCTATTCTAACCTTCCACTCTACGAAATTCGATCGTTACACAAAACGTGATTGGTTGATTTCGTAGAGCGGGGGATAGAACAGCGAATGCTCTTTTGGTCTGAATGCACCTTTAGGCTATGAACGCTTGCAACTTCAGAAGTGTCACGTGTTGCCGACCCTTTGAAAGCAGGAGGATTCGTCCATTGGTGGGTCAATATTGTTAGTACTGGCCTACTATGAATTTCGGTTTTCGCGGTAGGGCCGCTGTTATTACTTTTATTTTTATCAGCTTTATCAGCGGCTCCAGCATATCTTGATTTTGAGTTTTGACAGCAATTTGCGAGATTCGGCTACCCGTCTCTTTTGAATCAATACAATCGCAAAGGGACCGGTTGCTGTACTTTGCTGTTAAACACAAGATGTGCAAAGACTGCAATTTGTCCATTGCAAAGGCAATCTAATGAAGCCACAAAACATATAAATAGGCAATTTTATTTCACACCTTTTTGACTACCAGCCTCTCTAACGCACGCGCGTATTGGCTAGAAAGCGAGGCAAACAGCAAAATTATAAATTGTAACTTTAGAAAACGCGACCCAGTTATTTTGACACTCTATATTTCAGTTTAAAAGTTTGTTTTTGGCTGAGACATAAATCACCTGGGCTGAGCAAGATCCACCACATTATCGAAATGTCCCAAAATATTTGTATGAAACCTTCCTTTTATATTACCAAAAATGTATAGGAATCTGATACCAAAAAAGGTCATACAAAGATTTTGGGATATGTAGTGAATCTTGCTCCGCATCATTGCCTGTAAATTTTTATCAATATATTTACTTATTTATTTAATCTTTATGGCATAAAAAGAAAAATACAAGAATACAAACGGCGGACTTAATGCTATGAGGCATTCTCTACCAGTCAACCTTCGGGCAAAGCAGACAATATATAGGCGGTGCGATAAATGCAGATGCGAGATATACGTGATCCAAATGTACAATATTTTTGAGAAATGCTCAATAAGGTGGAATGTCACGGTCAGCTAGGCACTACTACGCCAATAGATGGCGTTACAGTGCCTAGCTGGTGCGAATTCTACGTATTTTTAAATTTTATGTATGATAATGGAAATATTTTTAATAAGTGATGTGTTTGCCTAAATTAAACTGCTATTTCTAATGTGGCCAACTAAATTTCAGATGAGGTTTAATTTACAAAATAAGTTTATTTGAATAAATACGAAACGCTGTCGCGCTTGCGAAGTATGCACACACACATTCAAACCCTTATTCGTTGACGAAACTGATTTCTTATTTCTTCGGAACGTGTTTTGAACTTGGATTAGTTAGTCTAAGTTGGATGACCGTCTGACGCACATTCATGAGGACCAAGGTTCAAATCTCGTAATATCAAGATATATATTTTTTGCTTTATAAGACTTTTTATTTTTTTATTGATACTTTACCTATAATCACAATTATTCCAGTATTATCAAACCGCGATTAGAATGGGATAATAATGCCTGTGGCCTATCCCACAAATCTTCACAAGCGTACAATTCTACAAAATTGTATAAATTCCCATACAAAATAGTTGTCAACTTTGTAGAATTGTATGCTTGTAAAGTTTTGTGGTATTGGCCCCTGAACTAGCCACCTAGGTTTAATTTTGGTAACCTTATTTATTTACTTAAAAACGTTTTCAGGTGATGTTATGGCATCCAGTTCCGGTATTTTTTGCATGGTCAATTTGGAATAGACCATACTACAAAAAACCGGACCTGGATGACCTAATAGGTGTACAATCAGATTGGGACGGAATCTATTCTATGACCTCAGACAAGTTTTCATACATGTATGTATGTATATATTTGATATTTCTAGTCACTTTAATTATTAGATTCCTTCCCATTCTAATCACGCGCGGAATACATAGATAAAGAAAACAGATCAATTCATAAATTCAGTGTTTTATTTACATCATTTCATATTATTTTTATTTATTCTTTCTGGTTTTAGTAGGTACTATCTCTGTCAATATACAGTTTTTATAAAATATCACTAGTGTTGGCAACATGTTTTCTATAAAAGTTTCGTCGGTCATTTGTGACACCTGCAGTTGGCCTTGGATCTGAAATGAGAATACTCATTGTTAAAATGGTGTCTGATGATTACTGGAATAAAAACTACAGTTCAGCTTTATCTAGTTAGATGGTGGTGATCCTGACTGCGAAGTTAGGGAAGGGTTCAGTGAGTATCTACAAAAAGGTTATAGTTTTAAAAGTTGAAGGCCTGGAACTCATCATCCCTCGGGAAACTAACGTTTCCGGTATTTACATTAAAAATATGTTATACTCATAATATATATTGCTATTTATCTACATGACAAGTTTCCTGGGTTATTCCATTCCGTGGAGCAGTTGTTTCGAAAACAACAAATGTTTTTATTATAATCGAAAATATGTAATAAAAAATCTGTTGAAATAGTGGGAGGAAAGATACTCTACCGGACTTACCTTTTGATTTCTCCGTAATATAGTATAATTTCTACAAGGCTTCGCTTACGAGTTTTTCCCGAGCCCGAGTATCGGTGTTTTTTATAGCCTTTCCTTGGCGTTTGTGGCTTCATCCTCATGTAAATCACTGTAGATGCCACGCTATAAAATATTTCAAACAATCGTTAGCAATTTAATTTAGCGTCAATTCGGATTATACAAACCAAAGTAACCAAATGACTGCCGGTGATTTTGAAAGAAAGAGTGACGTTTGAATTTAGTGTTGCCGACGTTGCCGTGCCAAATGGATTATACGTTCAGTTACACGCGACTATCATTTAGTACGCACATTTATTTTAATAACATTAAGTGTAAGAAGTCCAACCTATATAATAGTAGCGTAAACGTAACTATTATGTATATATTTTCTATAATAAATGGTCTTCTGACACAAAATATAAAAATCAAGCAAATCGATCGAATACGGAATATCATAAAATAGTACGCGGGTTGGCTATTGGGTGTATATATGACCTTTATGGCAACATTAGCAACGCTTTCCGTTTGATGCAGTTTGATGGAACAAAATAAAATAACAAATTGCACGACATGCGTTCGGTTTGACAGAGCGGCAACGCAGCATTTGTGGTCAACTGGCAACGTCGCTTTTTAACGCACACGCCGAAGATACGATTGGTGTATGACACTGTCGCCGCCGACCCACACATTGACAAATTTGTATTAAAATAAAGTAGTGTTTTAAGCTATTATTTGACCATTTTTATTACGGAAATAGAATTTGCCGCAAATAAATATCAAAATGATTGTGGATGGAAGTGGTTTCATTGTAAAACTATGCTCCATTTACCCATATTTGAATAAATCAATTAGTATGAAAAACGAACCACCATAAGCGTTTAAACTGTAGTAATATAGTAACTAGCTTTGTAAAACGCTTTAAAATATTCAGCCTGTCCAATACTATCACCACTTTGTACATCATAATCTCGCTATAAAAATCTGTCAACCCATTTTAATCTATCAGCACATCGTCCACATTAGAGGTAATCCAAAGCTGATTTATCTTCAATAACGCCGAACCACGCTAATGCATTAGGCAAGTACCTACTCGACTCGTGTAAAGTAAACAAACCTATCGCGATCAAACGCGGCTTTCACGGAATATTAGGTTATTTTTCATTTGTATATAATAAATAATAATAATCTGAGATAGAATAGAATTCATTTTTAAATAGAACTTGCGAACAATGTAATCAAATCTTATATCAAGTCTGTATACATACCTATTACCTAGCTTAACTTAACCATTCTTTGTAATGCATGTTAGCTGTTAATTATTAATTTTACATTTGTTTGTACTTCTAGATGTTATGTTGAATGTATATGTATTTGAATGCATAGTATAATGGTAATTACAAATTACGATACAAAATACAATCACCCGAATTAAAAAGAAGTTTTTGTACGTGTATCGAACGACATTTTTTTGTTATGAAAAAAGAGTGCCTAAAAAGAGACATTAATGTTAACCCAAACATTTTTATATCTTGTTCTTTTGGCAAAAAAATAATTAAAACTGTATCTCAAACACTTAGTAAATCCTTTTTTGGCAGGTGACCAATCGTCAGGCCAATTATTGCTTGTCATGTTTTATTTTCCACTTTTCACCTAAAGTCACATTATTAGCAATAGGTATTCTGGGTCCGATTTTATTTAACTCATACACATAATTGAACTGTCATAATAAAAGTTTCATGTACATGATAATTTGATAATTGATACGGCATTGAAACACTTGCGTTATATACCTATAATAAAACTCGCCTTTGGCTCTTTTCAGAAAACAACACTCGTGTATTATTACCTACCATTATGCAGCAGTTTATTTAACTAGTAAAGTTGTAAGTAGCAGGCATAATAATTATGGTCGTTTGGTGCATAATATTATCATTGTAACTGTCTTTACTGATTAAAATGTTCATAAGCACAGCAAAGAATTACCACAGTCGTTTAATAAGGAGCATTTATGTATTAACCGTAGTCCTTGTTCCTTTGACTTACCTCCATAAATAAAAAGCTTATGTCTCGAACTTTAATCTAGTTTAGCATAATAATAAACATAAGCCTTGAAATACTTAAGTAAATAAGCTTTATAAATTCAACGTAAAATTTATGACACTTCGTATAATAGAAACTCTTTAACAATTAAAAAAAAAGTTGTAAAAGGAAACACACTGATTGATTTTAACGCCCGACGCTCCGAATTCGATTTTCGAACGCAACCACTCTCAAATTGCCGCCATTACGGTTATCGAGCTCATTGGCCGGTAGCATTGAAACTAATTTTAAATTTAATGTTCGCCCATTTAAATTTGTTAATTTACGTTTATTATTGAAACACATGCGGGTGGCGCAGGACCGGTCATTGTGGCAATCTTTGGGGGAGGCCTATGTTCAGCAGTGGACGTCTTTCGGCTGATATGATGATGATGATGATGATGATTGAAACACTATCGTTAATTTATACGTTTTATAACAATCTGGAGTGATCAGGTCTTTATCCAATTATCGTACGCCGTAAATATCTCTTGACGTTTAAAAATAAAACTATTAATAAAAGCAAATTAATAATTTATGATTAAGCCATTCGAGTCATACGTTGAACAATAAATTAAATTAATCGTGTGATGTATTCCCACACAAGTATAAACTGAATTAATTCCTGGGATGGTATTTATATTCTGTCGAACCAGATTATCAGTAGAAAAAAGCGTTGAAAATGTCGGAAAAAAATTTTTTTTTTTCGGGAATGTATGAAAATTTCATTTTTTTTCGGGTTTGTATAGAAATAATCAATGTCACTGTCACTGTCACTCCTTTCCATCTATTTCATATGACTTTTCCTCGATGACATCACGTTCTCCTGGTATACGTGAAAATTAGATTTAATTTTATTCACATTGGTTTAGAGTTGAAAATTAAAGAGGAAACTTTCATTGATTTTTCCAAAAAAATCCGGTAAAAAAGGAGCTGTTTGGAAAGAAACGGGATTTAATACGGAAAGTTTCAACTCTAATATTAAATGCGGTATCGAGTTTTTAAAAAAAATACAGTATGTGTGCGTACTGCGGTATAAAAAATAACTGCAATAGGATAAAAAAAAACGCAGTATTATTGAGTTAACTTTCTATTCCCACTATAATATTTAATTAGAAATTACTTTATAAGTCACATTATATCATCAAGGTGCATTCAGACCAAACGAGCATTCGCTATATTCTATCCCCCACTCTACGAAATCAACGAATCACGTTTTGTGTAACGATCGAATTTCGTAGAGTAGGGGGTTAAAATAGCGAATGCTCGTTTGGTCTGAATGCACCTTAAGTTGTATTGACAGTGTTCCGGGTGAACAACTTGGATGAAATGAGTGAGTCACTTTCAGCCTTTGGGTAACAATCTCCTATTATCTGCTGTATAAATATTAGTCATGTCATTAAAAGCGATATAATCCGTTAAAATTGTTTTATCAAAGTAAATAAGAGCAGGTTAAACAATAACTAAGTGCTAAATAGCATTGCGGTAATTAATGCAGAGATAATGGCGCCGATAAAAGGTAGTTTGCATTTTATACGTTATCGTATCGACCGCCAATTTACCTCGAGTAATTTGATATCACCCTTTCTGAGAAAATATTCGTAAAATATAATGACAAAATTGACAAATAAGTCGGTAAAAACGATTTTCTTTGGTGATCTATTTACAGGTTTATTTTACCAACCAAATAATTAAATGTAATATAGTCTGGCAAACCATATTGTCAGTAGAAATCGGCACAAAAAAAAATCGGCTCGAAGGTCGGCACATAGTTTTTCACACTCTGAAATATTTTCCCATTATCATTTTAGAGTCTTGTCGGTTTATTGAAGAACTTCAATATAAAACACGTGATAATTAATAATTGGCTCAAATACCTAAACTATCATACGGAATCCATTACAAATGCCTTGAAAACTAATCTTAGTTTAAAACGACAGTAAATTATGACACTGGCCGGCGGCTCATTCCCCAAACCTTAAAAAAAAAACCGTTCGAAATTTAATTTATTCAAAATTGAAACGTCACGGCACACAATGGCGGCCGCTCGTCTGTTAACACGAAAATTAAATGCTGATATCACAATTAATCAAGGCGCTATAATAATAATTGGCTATTCACTGCTTGTGAGGTGTCAAATTATATTGCTCAATTAACCTGGTCGAATGGAATAGGCCGAGGCGTAGCTGTTTATAAATAGGGAATGTTTTGTTGCTCGGAAAGTTTTTGTGAGGTTAATAAGATGGTACAATGGATTAGATAAAGAAAGTTCATTGCGGGTTATTTCGAGTTGTTGTTATGGACTCCGATACGTATACCATAGAAATGAAGAAAATCAGTTTAACAAGAAATTTTGTCTATATATTATGAGGAATTCTAAATCTTTATTGCGACTCATATCAAATTATAACGAGTCTGTTAGCCGCGACTCGGCGGTGTGTTGCTGACAAGTTGTTCTAGGGCCAGCCGCTGAAAACTTAAATGAAATAATTAAAATCATATATTTTAATCTGTCGGCTCAGTACCTATGTATTTAATTAATATAACAGCGCATTTGACATGGATATCATGTAATATGAAAAACAGTAATTTTCCAAATGCTTTCCAAATAACCACATCTACCACATTACATTACGCCGTCCAACAAATTGGATCGTCACAAGGGGATTACAAAACTGTGAAATCGGACAGTGTGGAGTCTGCTTTAAAAACATCTCATCTCCATAGACAATACCACAGACTTAAGATCTTTTAGAGAAGAAGAGAAAAAACTGGTAACATAACACAGTTTATCGTCCGGACTCGGTTCGGTGATAAAATAAATGTTTAATAACTACTAATACATTATTAACCCATATATATTTTAATCTACACAAATGTCTCACTGAGTCCGGTCATCTTAAATTGGTTTATAGTGATGTTCGTATTGTCGATATATTGTTATCGATACACTTTGAACAACAATAGGTTTTCTTCATGATTGAAATGCATAACTCAAAGTTATTGATGCCTTATTATCTATACATAATAAGCTCATAAAGTACTAAGTTTTATTATAGATTAATATTATCGTACAGTTAAAGTGGTCAAATAGTTCGGTAGGTACACTATGTATACGCCCTTTTTAATAGTCAGGCACTAAACCACTTATTATATCTTGGTTGCCCTGAAAATGAGTGTCGTGGTAGTTTTGGTGTCTTTATTTGTATAATTTCTTTGTATGTAAGTATATTTGTATAACCACCACATAAATATTATTCTAGTTTATGTAGCCTGGCCAACCAGTTTGCCAGTGAAGAAGGCAGCAAACAAAAAGATATGGACGATGATTTGTCTGCTACTACCACTATTTACCAGCAAATACCTACTGCAAATAGCTATCTGTACAAATCAGTTTTTGGCAGAATGAATTTATAACGTAACGTGCACATAGCTTATAGGAAGTAGCAGGTATATTATATTTGTATCTCCTTAAGGATCACGGGCTTACAAATCCCGGTTTTTTTATAGGCTTGCGCGGAGATATAGATCCAACACGTAGTATTATTATTATATTATATCATTACATATTTTGATATTTATAGCTTTATCATCTATATATTGCATATCTATTGATACTATATTATTATTAGTAAGTACTCATATTTTGTTAGTGTAGTTTAAGTATGAACTCTTCACATCCCGCACCATTAATGTTTATCTGTTTGGCCTGTAGGTTGACTGGTAGAGAATGCCTTATGGCATTAGGTCCGCCTGTTGTATCTGTATTTTTACTGTGCAATTAAGTTTAAATAAATAGCTAGTATTTACTAGTATAGTATTAGTGATAGGACGAAATTTGAATTTGCCGGCTGTTTTCATAGACAAGCTGCTTAGAGTGTACTGATAGTATTCGTTTTTGTGCTAATAAAAAGACTCCTATAAGAAATAAAAAAAAGTTGATGCCACAGGTAAAATTTTATCGATGTACATTTATGGCTATAAAATCCCAACACTATAATAGGGTTTGGACAGCCACACGAGAGATTATTTACGGTCGATATATTTTTGGGATTATGGTGGAAATTATTTCATCTCAGCCCATAAGGTACCTGGCATCGTATTATTAATTTTTTTCTTAAATTCCGAGGCTACCGTTGACTGCATTAGAATGTCAATCGAATGAGGAATGGTACCTATCAGTGGGTAATTATTTTAGATTTACAATGACAGTTCCTGTTAATGAGCGTGATGATATTATTTCGTAAATTTACAGTGTGATTATTAATTATTAATATGTGCCTACAGTTGGTTGATAGTTTATTAAACTAGGAATTTTCATCTTGACATACCCTTTGATTGGCGTTAGAGAAAACGGGAAACACGTTAGGGAGAATTCTTTAACTTATATTCAAAATATACTGGTTATGTATCAAAAATTCAAAATATTGAACATTTTTTTTCTACTCGTCGACTGTTTGAATTAAGATTACGTATACAAAGTTATAATCATAATATACATATACATCGAGTTCTCTACTTAACTATAATGAATTCATTACACAACGCTGTAGGCAACTATAATGAATTTGACCAATCGCGTGCCAGCAAAAGACATCAACGCGCGGCCACCTCAGGATCTACACTTCGTTTCGGCGTATTTATTTCACTATTCCTTCTTTTGACATCAAAATTGGCTAAAGTTAGTCGGTATCGGTATATCCATAAGCACCCTGTGTATAGAATACCAGCTGACTAGAATAACGCTGGAAGCAGGTCGCTTCCAACCGGTGTATATGGAGGTCCTAAGGGGAGGCTTATGTTCAGTAATGGACGTCTTATGGCTGAACTGCTGATTGTGAAAATACTGATGATGGTTTTTTTAAATTGTTTTGAGCATTTCTACGTTCTTAAAAATAGCATCGGCCTCTCATAGGCCTCGAGGTCAGATTTACTGCCGGCAACTTGATTTCAACTCAGTTTATAGCTGGTTCGCGTGTCTAATTATCATTAAGTACATTTAACGCGTACCTCATTCCTGCCCGCCGGTTAGAGCGAGGTCTCTCTAGGACGACGTAGTTTATAGTTTAATATAATAATTATAACTTTATAAAATAAAAAATAAATAAAAAATATACTAGAACTAAATAAATTACTTACATTTATAAGCACATAAACAAATAAGTGTACATAAATAAGTACAGTGGGATCATAATATTCGTATTAATGTTATTGATAAAATCGACTATTACAAAATAAATGAATAAAATAGCAATAGCTGATAAATATTTCCACTCAAACTGAAACGAAGTCCAAATCACAGTGCGTTGATGTCTTTTCCTTTGTGAAAATTATATTCTTGTTGTCTATGGAATTGTACCAAGCAATGAATAAGAATAAGAATAAGAATAAGAATAAGAATCATTTATTGCATACTGTGTAAGTAGGTACAAAACAGGTGATGTTAGGTATACGTACAATAAGTCTCAACAGTTGCCTATTTCAGGCATGCAATAGGTACACAGAAGAAAATGTTTACAGTTAGCTTACAATATTTACACTAAGCTTAAACTAAGGTAATATTACACGATATGATACACTATCCACAATCATAATATTCATTGAGACTATAGAATGCTTTATTGATTAGCCACTCTTTTAATGTGGCCTTAAACTTGTGCCCCTCCAGAGCTTTTATGCTAACTGGAAGGTGATTGAACACGCGTATGGCCGTTATAAAAGTACTATTTTTGTAAATAGAAGTGCTGACTTTTGGCAGACTAATATTGTACTTGTATTGCGTTCTGAGATTTCCCTTTGTGGTCGCTAAAAATGTGAAATAGTTGGGATGGTTTTTAACAAATAGGCAGACTTGTAGTACAAATATACATGTTAAGGTAAGAAAACGTTTTTCTTTAAATATGTGTCGAAGAGATTCTCTAATATTCATGCGGTATATGGTTTTAAGGCATCTTTTTTGCAAAACGAATGTTTTGTTAGCATCCACAGAATTTCCCCAGAAAATGACTCCATAATTTAACAAGGGATAGACGTTACCATAATACGCATTTACAACGACATTTTCAGAACAAGTAGCAGATAGTATGGACAACGCATAACAGTTGCTTGAAATTCTCTTATTTAATTGCTCGATATGAATCTTCCAGTTAAGGTTTGTATCTACATGAATTCCTAGGAATTTTAAACTGATAACTTCTTCAATATTAGTCCCAGACTTCAAGATCTTTAAGGAGATAGGAGAAGTCTTATGGTGTCTAAATTGTATTAGCTGTGTTTTTGATAAATTAATATTAAGATTTAAAGTTAGAAGCCAATTTGAGATTCTAGTCAACGTAGTACTTATATGATTTTCGAGGCTGGATGCTTTTCCACGTTCACAAGAAAAGAAAATGGTAGCGTCATCTGCAAACAGGACGCATAATTCTTTTGCAGCGCATGGAAACTCATTTAAATATATTAAAAATAAGAGCGGACCGAGAACGCTTCCTTGTGGCACCCCAACCGTTACTTCCTCGTAACTAGATAATATTACCTCTATATTTTTAGTTTGTGGGTTGTAACTATCTATTTGTAGAGCCTGGCTTCGACCACATAAATAACTATGTAGTAGATTTAGAGCATTTCCTCTTATGCCAATGTGTTCTAACTGTTTTAACATTATGCTGTGTACAACGCAATCAAATGCCCGGGACATATCAAGCATAAGTGCCACACTCACATTACCTGAATTTACTTTTTCCCAAATATTTTTAAAAATTGAAAATATTGCTAATGTGGTTGATTTTCCTTTTTGAAATCCGAATTGTGAATGGTTTAAAATATCATTTTTTAATAAGAAGCTAGTTAACCTGTTGTGTATAATTTTTTCTAATATTTTACTAAAACTAGATAAAAGTGCGATTGGCCTATAACTTTCCATCTCATTTTTTGGCCCTTTTTTGTGCAATGGTTTTATAATTGCTTTTTTTAGATCATCCGGGAAGTATCCAGTCTCTAGAGTAAGATTTATTATGTGTACTAAGGGTTTAGCTATGTAGCCAATACATGCCTTTATTATTTGCATTGATATGTTATCATACCCAGAGCTTCAGTAGCAATGGTTCAGTAGCAAGTGTCAAAAAGTACACAATCACAGTTTTGTCCATTTTTTTATTAATCAGACTTTAAGCTTTAAAGCTCTATAATTCCCAGAGTCTTAGAGCAGGTGGATTGGTTGCCTCGAAAAAACCGGAACCTACTTTTTCACTGAATACTTGTACAATGACATTTATAGATGCCGATTTCTAAGTTACATTTGATAGGTTTAGAAATGACCTTATATATTATGACGTTAAGTTAATCGAAAAAATGGCAAGTCTTACCCTCATATTAATAAGGATTAATCTATATCTGTCGAAAGTTAATTATTAGATCTCGCAGACTATATTATATAGCCTATATAATTTTACAACTTCTACGGGTTTCATTCGATTATTGATATAGACAAAGAGATTTTTTAAGTAGTGTCAGTGAGACCGTACCCTAACGCAGCCCAGTTAATAGAAGGTGGCCATTTAATTTTTTCAATTAAGACATTATTGTGGTTCTGTAACACGATTTAATTAACTTGTCTCAAAGATTTATGTCGATAAATATACATATTCGTTAGTTTTATACTTGGATGCCGACTTCTTTTGCTAAGGTTAATTTCGTGTTTAGATCAATTTACTTGTTGTGAAATTTGTAGTATCCTGCTAGCCTAACCAAGAGCCAATCTGCAATCGTAATAATCGTATAAGTACGATAAGTAATAAATGTATAAGAATGACAGATTCGTACGAAAAGTCACGTGACCATTTCCATACATTACTAAGGTCACGTGACTTATCGTTCATCGTATATGATTGCAGAATGGCATCTTGCTGACTTTTTTGACAGTCACAATCAGATAAAGGGTGTCCCAAAAATAACGCAAGATTTTGAGCAATTTCTGTTTTATTCCCTGACATATAAAGTACATAGGCACCTAGAAAAAATGTTTTGTCTCCATATTCTGGCTGTTTTCCCTTCATGTCAGTGTTATTTATAGCCAAACTTCTATAATATCAGCAAGCTTTCGATCACTCATGATTTAAAGGAGGTGATTCCACACTGCAGTAACAAAATTCAGCTATATTTATGCAAATTTCATAGAACATTTGAACAATGTTTTCATTCTCACCATTTAGATGGTTGGCGGTCCTCAACTGTACGCTTTTCTCGTAACTTCCTGCCTCGCACAGCTAAACTTTGGAACGAATTGTCACAAGCGGTGTTTCCGGACCGATACGACCTTCAAACCTTCAAGAAAAGAGCGTACTCCCACCTTAAAGGCCGGCAACGCATTTGCGACGCCTCTGGTGTTGCGGATGTCCATGGGCGACGTTAATCGCTTTCCATCAGGCGATTCGTCTGTTCGTTTGCCACCTATAGCATAAAAAAAAAAAGAGCATTATGTCACAGCAAAGCCTTCGAAGTAATTTCTCGGCGTGCTTTACCATACTAAATCCTATTATTTGTACTTTATGATTAAATCAAGAAGTAAAAAAAAAAACAAGAAATAATTATCTTTCATCGATTTTAATCTTGCGTTATTTTTGGGACATCCTTTATATCGGAGCAGCCAGGGTGCTCTCAAACATCTGAGCGGTAGCCGTACCATGAGCTGCTGATACGTTAAAACGCGCGTTTCTCCACGCATTCGATATGGCTTGGCCTTAACTCTTCAATCGGTCATGTATCGTCTAGAGACTGGTTAACAGTTTCTCTTTTCTCTCAAAGAGAAACCTTAATAGTTGTATTACTTCTAATGACGCCTCTCATCATACTATGTTTGATAGCCAACGATACTATGTTTGAACCGTAAATCATTGTTTAACTGCCAATGCTTTGCCGTACCATGACTTTGCAAGTATCGGTAACGTTAGGTTTTCGATACATAGATCAGGCCATCTCGCTCGCTCCAATACAGGGTATAATCGTTACGTGTGGCCAGGCCATAATTACGTAAATATAACAGATATCAGAAAACTTCCAACTGATATCGAAAGTGCGTTACCCAACGAGTAAAATTACATTAATAACTTTTTCTAAATAGGTGGAGTAATATTAAAAATACTAAGTTAAAACGCTCCCCTACATTTAGTATGACGACTAGCCTTAAATAATGTCGGGTGTCATAACAGATAAAACTGTTAGAGATTCGTTATTTGTACGAATACATTGTAATAAAATAATAATACTACCGTTTATGAAATATTTAATGTAACATTTATTTTTAAATTAAAATTAAATCGTAACGAGTATTAAACTAGTCTTTGAATGAACGGTTACGTACTGAATGTATGGAAGGGTTTGAAGTTAATATTTGAGATATTGCTGCTTTTATTTCAAAAAGGATATTAATGTAATTTTACTCGTTGGGTAACGTACTTTCGAAATCAGTTAGAAGTTTTCTGGTATCTGCTATATTTACGGAATTATGGTCTGGCAACACTTAACGATTACACCCTGTATAGCGAGCGCGGTAGAATGCTTTACGTATCGAGTAAAACCTAACGTATCCTTTACTTTCCAACTCATGGTTCAGCGTATGAACTTTTAGTTATGAAGATATTGAAGTTACTAAGTATGCCAGGATAATATGTGTTACGATAAAATTATATGTGCTATAGTTATTGAGCGGTTTACGATCGCTGGCTCGCTCCAGAACTAGAGAAAAAAGTTTATGTTCATACTCTTTCCAACATTCCTTGTCAGTAAAAAAGGCGTCAAATTCAAACCTTCTACGGGCATTTTGCGATTTTCCTACATTATTTGCCGCCATGTTCTACTGACAAAGTAACTGGCGAGACTATTAAGGTGCATTCAATCCAAACGAGCATTCGCTGTTCTATCCCCCACTCTAGGAAATCAACGAATCACGTCTTGTGTAACGGTCGAATTTCGTAGAGTAGGGGGTTAGAATAGCGAATGCTCGTTTGGTCTGAACGCACCTTTAGACTATCCGCAATAATCATGTTAAGGTTTCGATTTGTTTCAAAATTGTTGTTAGTCAAAGTTTTGGACCCTAAATACTGGATCTTGGCATCACGATATCGTAGTTTGTCAGTCGTAGTATACCAGGTACTGAATCATAATGGTAATTTGGTTATTTTATTTTTACACTAAATTGTTAATATTTTTTTCGGTTACCGCGAGGATTACACATGAAATAAAACTATGAAAACGGATAAACTCGCGTATATTAACTAATTTTAACTACATTCCGACGTAAACTTTACAGGGTTCGTGGTCTGCGGATGACCACGCATCCTGTAAAGTGTTCGAAACGTCGGAATGTAGTTAAAATTTGTTAATATACGCGAGTTTATCCGTTTTCATAGTTTCATTTCATGTCTAAATTGTTAAGTTTTTTAAAATATTTTTGTACATTTTTCTATGCTTCAAAAATGATAAGTTGGTTATTGATAACTTTTAAGTCAAGTAAAATATAAAAAATACAAAGAAAAAAAAGCAAAAACATTTTTTTTGTGGAAGTTATTGTTGATTAGCTTATTAATGCATCGTTTAAATTTTCACCCCGGTTGTGGGCCACACACTGTAGAAGCCTGCTGAGATATTTGTGAGCTCCCAGCCCGCTCCGATATATCTGAAGGCGACTGTACAGTACAGACATAACATCCGAAACACCTTTCCATGTAATATTTCATTGCGATAATTCTTATTGTGTGTCGGACCACTTAACGTGTCACGATAAATAATGTCATGGTGATAATTGAAAGGAATTAAGCGACGCAGCGCTTATTAGTGCTCCTGTCAATATTAACTGGGCCGAATGAATTAAAAAAAAGCACGCATAATAATTATAATCTCAAGCCAGTTTGTTAGTAGAAAATGGCGGCAAATTTAAAGAAATAGGAGCGAAGCTTTCGATGTCTGTGCTGGTTGGCAGGTGCGGATTTAGGGGTGGACTCTCCTCTCACCTCCTCACACTGGACTTAGGTATGCCTAGGTGCTATTTTAATTATAAAATATAAAGGTCAACGCCCAAAGAACGAAGTCTTGGATTCGCGCCTGCTGTGTGGCTTGGCCTTAAAGAATGTACAGGCAAAGACAACGCCTACACAAAAATGTTCAATAACATGTCCTAGTGCACTCTAATTCTGTGTAATAATAACGTCGTAACATATTTATGAGCGGATTCTTTCGATACTTATTTTTGCACTTGACTGTACCTACTCTCAGCAATAAAAGCTTGCATTAAAAATGTACTTTTTGACAAATCAAAATGGTGTAAAATTCGATACGGGATAAACTTGGTTCCCAGGAACGGTTTTACAGATTTATAAACCTGTTAATTCCACCAGTACGCGGCAGATGGTGTGGAACTCATGAAATACGGTCATGCGTGAACCGGATCATTCCTTGACGTCCTTATTTAATTAAATTTTTATTAATATAGGTAATAAATGAGCACTTAATCAAATTACTAGGCAATGTACTAGGCAGTGTATAAAATACTGTAAAATTCGACAGTAGATAAATGAAAAATATTGTTTTCTCCTATTGTAAGCCCAAGCCCCAAGCAGAAACGGAAATAGACTTGACAGTGGCACTCGCTGAAGTAGGTACATTTTCTTCACAATGTATTTGACTAAATGAAGAGTCCACGGAAAAAACATGTCTAGTGCTTAAAAAAATCAGGGCAAATTTATACCTTATTCTGTTAAAAGTAAGGTGGTTCTTCCTTCTGTAATTTGAATTGACTAGACATGTTCTTTCCGTGGACCCTCCAAATAATGACATAGGTAGGTATACATATATACTTAATAGTTAGATTAGATTTATTTATATTTAAATGTGCTAAAAGGAACACAAGGGTGATTTCAACGTTATTCAAGACGCTTAGTTTTGGTGATAATTTTTATTATTCGAGTGCACTGTCAAAATGAGGAATCGGTGACACGAAGTGAAGGTAATCATTACAATAAATGTTGTGTATTAAGGGCTTTTAAATAATGCACAGTGATTTTACAGTTATCATGCTTTTCCAATTCGGTTGTCGCCAACATTTTAAGTTTTCACCAAAGTTATACCACTAAAATATAATATTATATGGTAAATAATATTATGAACTTTGGTGGGATGAAACAATATTATATCACAGTGTTACCATTATTCGCCCAGCGATCCCTAAATCGGCCAGCGGCGACGAGAAAGGCCGCATTAAATTATTATGATTTATATGTTTTAGTGGAACGCGCCCCCTCATTACATGATCCTAACGAACTCGCTTGTAGTTCCCAAATTACCTGATAGATGTCGCTGTCGCATATGAAGATGGGTGAAGTTTTTAGTGGAATCTAAACCCCTTATCATAAACACTTCCTAACTTTGCAAGCCGCTAAGTGTTGTCCCATTAGAGACGTATTCATCATCAGCCTGTGTTAGTCCACTGCTGGACGTAGGCCTCTCCTATTAACTATGCGTATAGACGCATTAGGAGGTAAATGCCCATAATCGCCACGCTGGGCAAGCGAATTGGCGATGGCAGTAATGTGTCCACTATGATGACGCTGCTGCCCATCATCAATCTTGTAGAATGGTCAGTGACACTTCAATCCCTTAGTCGACTCTTCCGACACCCGCAGGAGGATTTGGGGTGGTGACAAATGTATTCTTACTGCCGTCACCACACGGCCAGACGTATTGATAAGACCGAAATGGATAAAAAATACTTAGCGGCTTGCTAAGTTAGGAGACTTTTATGAATAAGGGGGCAACATGATAACTTGATAAGTAAAGGAGAAAAACCGGTTAATTTACGACCTGTATTCCAATCCCGGGGTAAAGATATCCGTCAGATAAATTATTACTATCATCCTGCCGCCAAGAGGCATATTAAAAGGTATCTTCAAACAAATGAAATCCTATTCCATTTCCTGAACTATTAATTCAAATTTCACTGGCAATTTTTATTGTCTGGGCGGCAGGAGGCTATCCTTTTCCCAAGATATTTGAAAAGGAGCGTTAACATTTGCCTATGTGACATACATTTTATTTGGGGATGTGAAACAGGTCCTTAGTCTACCAACAGCTATTGGCAGAAAAGTATTTCAGTCAATAGGTAACCTAAATAAATCGCTTTTTTCTTATATTCCGCATTAGAATGAAGTCATTTATTAATTGGGTACGTATCTGTTTTTAAAAATAAAATTTTACTTTACTTTACTTTTACTTTTACTATGTCTTCAGCCAATAGCGCAAAAAGTTTGTACTGGTCTACCCACATAACTATATCATGTGGTTCTACTCGCACACCGGCTCTATCGGGTGCTCAATAATTTCAATTTACATGGTAAATATCCCGTTTTAATTCATCATCATAGGCCTTTGACATGTTTATCAGATGATTTTATGCAGCGTTTTAGCGGCAGTGTTTAGAATGACTATAAAGCCCGATGCGGGAGCGACAGTGACGTCCGCAAGATTGGCATGTCAGTGAGTGGTCGACAGATAAATAAATTTAATTCATACTAATAATGTAAATGCATGGGAATAGTTAGATTTAAAAAGTATATCCTTATTAAAGTCCTGAACTGAATAGGCATATGAATGTTCGCACATATTTTAAAGCAACAGAAATCCAAGCTTCCACGTCGTAAAAAGAAATAAACATCGAGCGCTCCATACATTGTAAACCAAATTGTTTACCCGACGACAAGACTAAACACCGTCATGATTGAGCCATCACTCCCCTGCCAATATTAACGACCTTATTGTGTTCTTCGTAAGGGCTAGAATCAATTATCTGGGAGACAAAGACGCTTTCCAAAGTAAGCGACCATAAGTCAAAGTAAGTCATGTGGATGTGCACTGAGATTTGTTGTGGTTACCTCACAATGGTTTGGTTTAAATCTTGTTCGGCTTCTATTGCGATGTTCGATTTGTTTAAGGCTAAGTCATACCGGCGGACGCGTGCACGTGAGCGTGACGTGCGCGTTGTAGCGTATGTAAATGTCATATTAGATGGCACACCGCGCACGTGCATGCCACGCAAGCGGTCTGCCATCTGATATGATATTTACATACGCTACAACGCGCTCGCATCCGGTTTGGCTTGCTCTTAAATCTTGCTCCGCTTTTATTGCAATCTTCGATATTTTTATGAGTGTAGTCGCAATGTACGGCAAAGGAAATGTCTTTACATACCTTTTTAACCTTTATTGTTACAGTGTTAAACGCGAAACAGTTACGTGAATCGGTTTCTTTGACTTGACTGTACAGTAACGGCTTATTTGTGTATCGTAGAATGAGAAAATTATCACTTTTCATATACTTTCCGTAGGTAAGTAATTATATTCGGCAAATCATTGACGATTTACGTTTCACTGAAGAGTAAGTTAGATTAGGTTAGATTACCTACAGAAAAAATATGGCCTGTTAGAGTTTTCCAGAATTATGATTCTAAATGTAATCTTGAAGCTCACAATAATTACATAATTAGTAACTTCCCGAAGTTAAAAGTCATATTTATTCCGTGTAGATTAATATGCAAGTAAGTACCTAAGGTTACTTTTCATCACACTTGCTGTCTAAGCGCGCCATTACTTGGATGCACAGCGGGCGTAACAGAAAAGTGAAATTCCCTAGGGAGTAATAGGAATGTCAGTACGTCCGTTAATAATATTTTGTCTTAATTTTTTTTTGTCGGCAAGTGTGATGAAAAACATTGTATGCTTCACGGTCGGTAAGCGGAATACTAACTCGATAGTCATTAAAAGCCCTCCGCCTACGGCGTCGGGCTTCTAACACTCTCGTTAGTAATTCCCTACTTACCTCCCTTGATGCACAAACAATGTACTGTTATTTGGGTAACAACTTATGGTATAAACACATGGAGAAAAGTCCCGTTTCATTTGAAAAAATGAAATTCGAATTTTAATATTGACAGCACGTGTGAACTTAGTTAACACAAAAGCAATCTGAAACGCACTGTTTATCTAATTAAGTTAACACCTCCATTATTTATTACAGAATATTACAAATAATCGATTCACCGCGGGACGAGTATAAAGCTATCATTCGATAACAAATCGATTGTAGAGACAGGTCCAATGAAGACATCAAATTGAAAATCACCATCGCGGCCGGGGCCGTAATAACCTCTTTTATTGCTTTGATATATTGCCCGTACTTCGTGATTACGTAGTGAAAATGTCGTTTCAACAAAACATTGTATTAAAAAAATGAATAATGACTTCTTTGCCGACGTCATTACGAGCGCGGTCACCGACAAGATTCTATCTAACATCGTTCGTTTACTGACTTCAAATTATACTCTTTTACTGTGAGGAAAGGTTTGATATTCTTTAAAGGGAAAGGTTTTGAGGTTATGTTGGAAAATGAGGTGTATTATATAGATTTAAAGTTATTTTTCCATTGTTGTTCGCTTAGCTGTGTTGAGAAGTTTTCTGATGGCGTGGAGAATCGGATTGACAGATAAGAAGGTTATTATTATCACATTTTACTTAGAGTAGGCATTTACATAAGATAATGCGCTGTAATTTGTATGAGTACGCCGGTTCTGCGGAAATAAACTATTGTAGACGCGTTGATGGAAATGGTAATGGCTTTTTTCTGTTTTTGGATTCTTAAACACAATAACTTCTTGGATTGTAGTAAACATGTCATGGGGCATTCTTACACAAATTGACCTAGTCCTAAGATAAGTTCAATAAAAGCTTGTGTTGTAGATACTTAGTAGCCATTAAGCGGCAATATACCTAAAAGTAGATACATGTAGACTTAAATACATATTACAATTATGACTACGGAAACATATGCGATAAATATATACAGTGATACCCTCGCCGGGATTCGATCCTTCAACTTAGCAAGCAGGGTTTTATTAACTACTACCAACTGAACTACCTTACCTTGATAAATACATTTGGATAAAAAGGTAAAACATCTACTAACTATACAGTAAGACTGAAAAAATGTATCAAAGTAAAAGCTTTACCACAATTACTACCACCTCATTACCTGCCTCATAACGGCATAGTCAATGAAGCACGCCCCTTCACAAAAAGCCGTATGGTCATACAACGATGAAGACATTAGGTCGTTTTAGACTACGTCGTCAGTACCGCTGGCCCATTTGTTCCTGTCGCTCGATTGACGTCGTCTGATTGATTACCGAAGGCTGCAATGTCCGTAATAGTCATATTTTAGGGTTCAGTGATAGCAAAAGAACAGAAATCTGTTATCCATTATCGATGAAATTGATGTTTTTGTTCATAGATTAAATAGTTACTTCGACATATATTTCTATTTATAATAACGCCTTGTAGGTAAAACAACCGCTTTTTCACTTACATTTTTTTATCTTATTTGTTTTTCAAAAATATAGAAATAGAAATGAGTTTATCCGTATCAAACACAAGAATAACAATATACAGAAACGAAGAAGAATAATGCTAATAATAAAGTGTATGCTACGAAATGGCCTCAATATGCCTTGAAAACAACTCTTGCCATATACTGTCAGTTCAAATCTTTGAAATACGTATACCTACACCTATTTATAATAAGATTAAAGACTAGTCTTAAGAAAAAGAGATACACATAAAACACCTTAAAAGTGTATAATATTACTGGTCAGTTTTGATTTTAACATTTAAAAAAACTGGTCAGTTAATCCGTTTTTATAATTTTTTTTCATGAATAATCAGGGCGGTAGCCGAAGAATATAAAAAAAAAAAAATAAGTGTATAGAAAACAGACAACCCAAAATTTTTCACACGAAACGATAATTGAATAGGCAAATGTCATGACTGAATATTTTTTTAACAAAAAAAATAGAAATATAGCAGACATCCTTCACGTGTCTGTCTGTCTGACACGGTTAATTATAATGACATACGCTTGAAATGCTCTATGCCATCTTGTTTTTTGATATTATAATAGCGTGAGATTGAATTCCTTGATGTTTAAGCAAAATGTTTATTATATTATTGTTTATTGAAGCTGCTTGCTCTTAGGCCTAACCAAAGAATATGGACCAACAATACTGGTCAAAATGAAGAACATAACACAACAAATGTTAAATATCCTATTAAATTAGATACCTACTAGGTCGATTGCAAAAAAATGTAGGTACATAGTTAAAGGCCTTTAATGAAATAGTACATTACATGCCGAGGCCGTTTAAGTGGGAAATGTCTCATATGACGTGTAATTTTAGACCGAGGCGAAGCCGAGGCCGACGAACACGTGATCCGAGGCTTTCCCATTAACGGCCGAGGTGTGTATACTATTTTTCAGCTCAACGGAGCCGGCAGGTTTTATATCATAAATGTCATAATTTTTGTGTTAGGGCTTGTCCATTAATCACGTCATACAATTTTGGCCTGTCTTAAACCCCCCCACCCCCCATGGTGATATTTGGTGATATTTTCTGGACCCCCTCCCCCCCAGCCAATATGACGTGTAATTTTTTGCCAACTTAAGTAATCCTTTTAATAGCACTTGAATTTACGTACTTTTTTGCCAACTACGAGGTAAATGTTCGCGAAGTTGTAAAACTTAGTATTTAAAAAGTGTTTTATAAAAAAGTATAGATTTTTTACTGGCTATAATGCTGTTCAGCAGATTCGAGAGCAACAAAAAATTACACGTGATTTGTCCGATGACTTCTAAATAAGCATCCGTCCCAATCTTCTTTTTGTCTTTGTCTAACTTTTTATTATTATTGATGAGGAGTTTTCATATGAATAGTACGGTTAATATAACAATTACACCTATGGAAGCACCTAATGGAAGGATTGCCGTGTGGTGACGGCAGTAAGAATACATTTGTTACCACCTCAACTCCTCCTGCGGGTGTCGTAAGAGTCGACTAAGGGATTGAAGTATCACTGACCAGTATTTGATAAAAGATTGATGATGGGCAGCAGCGTCAGCATAGTGGACACATTACTGCGATCGCCAATCCGCTTGTCCAGCGTGGCGATTATGGGCATGTACCTCCTAATGCGTCTATACGCATAGTTAATAGGAGAGGCCTACGTCCAGCAGTAGACTATCATAGGCCTAAGGTGCGTTTAAACCAAAAGAGCATTCGCTGTTCTAGCGCCCGTTCTACGAAATCAACCAATCACGTTTTGTGTACCGATCGAATTTCGTAGAGTGGTTAGAACAGCGAATGCTCTTTTAGTTTGAACGCACCTTTATGATGACCTAATGGAAGATATTCGATTAAGTTTTGAACCATTGTTGGGAGCCCTTAGATTATAGTTAGGTCGTTTTACGGCATAGTATGTAGCTACGGTTGTCGCAACCGTAGTCACGACTTTCGTCGATGTTCAATATCTGTCGCCATTTACGAGTAGAATGCGGCAAAATTTCTGAATTATTTTACTTTAAACAAGCCTCGGAGAATCGATAATTTGCTATTGGTGTCACAATTTTGTGCTTTCTGTAGCTATGCTGATATGCCCTTTATTATACAGCGGTGCGACTTAGTTTCAGATTGATTCTATTTTGCAAGTTTATAATGTAGCTCACAGAATTAGATTTGGATAGAAGAAACAAGTTCATTCATTTGTATGGCTGCCGAGCGTGTCAGATTTTGTAGTGAAGTTGTCACTTGCCTATGATTTTAAATATGTCTCAGGCCCTTGAGTATTCATATTTTTTGTGTTGTTGCAATTAATATACTTAAGGAGGCATTATCAATGTTTTTGTTCACTTCAACTTACAAAATTTGACGCCCGAAAGCTGCAAGCTGTGATAAAAGAGGGACAACTCAGTGGATTTCACTGAGTTCATTTGACACGCTAAGTAGATACGTTTGCTTGATTTATGGTATATATGACATCTGTGATGTAGCTATTTAGGTATTGTACTTTACAGACAATTTAGAACCTTCACCATCCTCAAATAAAATATATCTGATAAATGTCAGCTGCGCTTTTCTTTTATATGCCTGGGAAGAAGGATAGTAATAATTTTTCATCACACTTGCTGTCTAAGTGCGCCATTGCTTGCATGCGTAGCGGGAGTAATATAAAAGTGAAATGCCCTAGGGAGTAATAGAAATGTAAGTACATTTGTAAGTATACAACAAAATTACAACTACCTACAAAGTAACATTAAAGTACAGCGTACTTTCAAAAATCGTTAGTAAATTCAAACATCTGTCTCTGTCAATCTAATTACGCTTTCACTTGTGTGACAGAGACGCTGGAAACTATTTTCGGTATCCGCGAAAGGCTGCTTTCGCTTTGTGGTGACGGCAGTAAGAATACAAATTTTGTCACCACCCCAACTCCTCCTGCGGGTGTCGTAAGAGTCGACTAAGGGATTGAAGTGTCACTGACCATTATTTGATAAAATATTGATGATGGGCAGCAGCGTCATCATAGTGGACACATTACTGCGATCGCCAATCCGCTTGCCCAGCGTGGCGATTATGGGCATTTATCTCCTAATGGGTCTTATACTCATAGCTAATAGGAGAGCCCTACGTCCAGCAGTGGACTGTGATAGGCTGATTACGATAGGCCTGCAAGTATAAATGGGAGTATAAATTGCATTGTAAAATTTAATAAGGTATTTGAACTCTCTGTGCGCTCTAAGTTATGTCATGAAGTCTGCGGCCCAACCGAAACTTCGAAAACCGCATATTTCGAGAATTTGTCTCTTTCACTCTAATGACATCTTCGTTGGAGGGACAGAGAAAAATCCTCAAAATTTACGAATTTCGATTTTCGCGGTAGTAGGCCTGGTGGCTTGCCGCGAACCACAAACGAAGTTTCCTCTTTGCCGCACTTGTGGATTCCAACGTAAGTATGATAGGGAGGCAACACTCGTGGTTCGTAGGGCCTCTGTGCGCAGGCGATGATCGTGCGACGTCGTTTACACTTAATAAAGCCCGAGATATCTCAATCATAATACTTACATTAAGACTGCGAACTCTTCTCTTATAGTCATTGGGCTTATTTTCGTTTAGCAGCTAATATAGTAAGCAAAGAGGTACGAAAATGCAACAAGAATAAACAAATGAAGAACGTTTTTAAGGTGCATTCAGACAAAACGAGCATTCGCTATTCTAACCTAAAAACTTGCATTATTTCATTTTCATCACTTGAACTTTTAGAACACAATAATTTTGCGACTTTTTTGCAAATGTGGCGAATCCTGCTTATCATCATTGACTCTACCAGCCTACCAATTTTTATCAATATCGAAGACGTGCAATTTGAAATGTGCGGTTTACTAATGTTTGGCAAATAATTTTTCCCAAAATATCACATCGCAAAATATTTTTCCCAAATTTTCATTTGGCAAAAATTCAATTGTCAAAACTACTTATCGCAATTTTACAGTTAGCAAGCCTTTTTGTTGGCAAGCGATTGTTTAGCAAAGAATTACTTGGTCGTTTTTATTTTCCCAAAATATTTTTTGGCAAATGCATCGTTTAGCGTAACATACTAATCCCAAAATATTGTATGGCATAAGATTTATACCGCATATACAATATTACATCGCAACGAATTTTATATAGGTATGTTTATGTTTTTTTTAATAAAAGCTCACACGGGGTTTTATATTATGTTGATAAACAATTAAAAGTTGGGTTCTAAACAGTAATTTAGATGAAACTGATGAGGGAACGCAATGCCGAGGGAATAACAAAACAGTCGGTTCTGGCACTCGCCGGCCGCTGCCGCGGCACGCTCGCTTCGCTCGCTCGGCTCGTGCGCTGTATGGTCGCAGTTTCACCTAACACTCCTCCTCGCTTCGCTCGTCGTCGTACCTAACGGTGGCTCTGGGATAGTTTTTTTATGAAAATGAAAATAAAAATATAGTTTTTTTATCCGTGGCTATGTGTGCCTTCTTAGTACCTACCAATAAAAAATATGAATAGTGATCTTAATGATGGATTTTATTTTCTCACTTCATTCATTATCGTTTTTTGTTCCAGGCAAGTTCAAGTTAAGGGTTGTGCAAAAAAGTACGAAATTCCTGTATAGACCTACGAACTTTAAAATAATATTACCTATAATTTGCCAGGCTTTTGCTAAAAGTAGAACTTGCGAAGTATCAAATTTGGGAATTTTTTTTTGGATTTTAACTTATGACAAAATAAAACATTTGCTTAATAAGCATTTGCTTAATAAAATCTTGACGAAGTGAAACTTTGCAAAATAATAATTTGACCAAATGAATAAAATGAGAAATGTAACTTTGCTAAAGATTTGTTTGGGAAATGAGACTATTGCGATAAGTTATTTGGGAAGTCATATTTGGGAAACATAATTTGCCAAATGGCAGTACACCGAAATGTGCAAGTCTATACAGTAAGTTACCGAGACATTATAATATAACCCTGTGGGCACAGCAATTTTTTTTTGTCGAGAGAGGGAGACTTATATTAGTACATTATGATACAAGTGTGCTAAGTTGATCACTATACTCGAGGCGGTATTGTGCGCGCGAGCTGCAAGCGAGCGCGCATAAGATAGCAGAGAGTATAATGATCAATGCACACGAGTTTCATACGACGTTTTTCAACACACTTGCGAGGAATAGCCGACTTTTAGTAACACTTTTACTAACCTTTGTTGACAGGTAATTACTACTTACTTAGTAGGTACTATCCCAGAGTTACGTTTAACCTTTTCATTTTATTCTTGTTCATTACTTGGTTCACAATTCACACAAAAGTAATACTAATAACAGTAAACACAACAAAATAAACGCAACAAACATTTGAAATTCACTCCACAACAAATAACAAAATAAATACAAACTTTAAAACGGCGCGCGGCGCATATCTAAGGAATTTTTAAACGCGCGCAAATTTGTAAGGCAGCGATCCTAAGGACAAACAGCCAATATAAAAAAAAAACTGCGAATCATGAACTGTATCATAAAATAAAATTACGATAAATTTACATTTAATATAATTACTTGGTAATTTGGATGCACAATTTAAATATTTTATTTATTTATTTGCGAAAATTTACAGTATTATGAAATAATATTCTGGATTCCGCTATTTCTGCCACATGTCAACTCTTTGGTCAATTTAAAAAATAAACATAACCTGACTAAATTCGAATGCTTCATCTACATGACATAATGCTTGCAAATGTTTTGCAAACATACTTGGTCGGGTTATGTTATTACCGCACTGGAACAATAACGTAATGAAAAAGCACGCGTGTTTAATATCTTGGATTATGAGCCTAATAGCAGTTCAGTAATACCTACGTTACGAGCAAGTGTGTTGAAAAAAAATAAATTGCGCAATTACGCTGGTAAAATGTGAAAAATCTAATCAAATGAGCTAGCGTTTAGCCACTTAAGGTGCGTTCAAACCAAAAGAGCATTCGCTGTTCTATCCCCCGTTCTACGAAATCAACCAATCACGTTTTGTGTAACGATCGAATTTCGTAGAGTGGGGGGTTAGAATAGCGAATGCTCTTTTGGTTTGAACGCACCATAAGCTACGCTTTTACGTATAGTGTAATGTTTAATAAACAAGCTGTGATCTCTCATAAGAGAGAAGAGAAAGACACCTAAATGAATACTGCGGCCCTTCCGCGATAAACGAAATTCGTAGATTTCGAGGAGTTGTCTCTCTCACTCTAATGACGCCTTCGTTTGAGTGACAGAGAAAAATCCTCGAAATTTACAAATTTCGATTTTCGCGGTAGTAGGCCT
The DNA here is from genome assembly GCA_025490895.1 of Thaumatotibia leucotreta. Classification (NCBI taxonomy): domain Eukaryota; kingdom Metazoa; phylum Arthropoda; class Insecta; order Lepidoptera; family Tortricidae; genus Thaumatotibia; species Thaumatotibia leucotreta. Next base: position 38,160 of record JALPQI010008885.1, read on the forward strand.
GTATCACCAACATAACCCGTTACCTTTGAGTATGTAGTCTAAATACTCAAAGCCCCTTACATATTATATCAGTCTCGACAATCGTGTGAACCCAGCCAGTCTCACTTCAAAACTTCAAACAGCCCGGTCCATTGGAAGGTGTTAATAACGAGGCACCCCGCTGCGTCGGTGCGCGAGCGCAGCACCTGCGAGCTGCGCTTGCCATGATGCCCCCGCGCTATTTTGATACTTGCGGCCCTAGCGTGGTTCGTAAATATCGAGGATTTGTCTTTTTTTTTTCATTTATTGGGGTAAACAAACAGTCACTACAAGGTGGACTAACAAACATTCTTATAAACAAATGCTTACAGTATGTGTGACCAAGACCGTTCACCACATATTACACTTAAATAGTAATTTGTACATTCGGAGCTTAGGGTAAGGGTAATATGGAGAGGTTATATTAAGAAGCTATATAAGACATAATAAAAAAAAACCGGCCAAGTGCGAGTCGGACTCGCGCGCGAAGGGTTCCGTACCATTATCAATTTATTATTTAAAAAATACAGTTAAATCAACCTACCTCAAAAACTATAGGAGATAATTTGATCAAACCAAAAATCGTTGATAGAGTTTATTAATGTGCATAACATATATTTTTTTTAGAATTTTATATCGCGTAGTTTAAAAAATAGAGGGGGGGGACACATTTTTCAGACTTTGAGAGCTGATATCTCGAAAACGATTTGCTTAAATAAAAATGAGATTTATAAACCTTCATATCATTTTCAAAGACCTTTCTATTTATACCCCACACGCTTATATACAACTAAATTTTTTTTTCTATCCCTCAGTTACATGTATGGAGGGCCCCCACCCGAATGTTTTTTTTTTACAATTTAGTATCATAATCCTGTAGCGGTTCATACAACACATATCCTTACCAAATTTCGTTACTGTAGCATTTATAGTTTCCGAGTAAATCGGCTGTGACAGACGGACAGACGGACAGACGGACATGACGAATCTATAAGGGTTCCGTTTTTGCCATTTTGGCTACGGAACCCTAAAAAAACAACAAGAATACAAGTGAACATGCTCAGATCAATAAGATTAAACTTATTACATTGATCTTTCTCACTGTAATGACAATGACGCCTTCGTTTGAGTGACAGAGAAAAAATCTCGTTATTTCGAATTTCGCGGTAGTAGACCAGGGTGCTTAGCCAAGTTGCCAATCGCTAACGCTTAGTAGTGTATCGTAGTTTTCCCTCTCTGTCACTCTTTCATATTAGTGCGACAAAGACAGTTAGCTTCCTTTCGTTTCCTATTGACGATTAAGCGTTAGCGATTAGCAACTTGTCTAAGCACCCTGACCTGCTATAGCGAACACCGAAGTTCGTCGATTTTGAGGATTTGTCTTTGTCACTCCTACGAAGGCGGCCTTAGAGTGACAGAGACAAATCCTTGAAATTTGTGGATTTCGAAGTTCGCGGTGGGGCCGCTGGCCTACTACCACGAACTTCGAAGTTCGTAAATTTGGGGGATTAAGCTTTGTCACTCCAACGAAGGCGTCATTAGAGTGACAGAGACAAATCCTCGAATGCGGATTTCGAAGTTCGCGGTAGGGCCGCTGTAGCTGTAGCCATGAGTTGGGAAGTTTGAACTTTTTGGACAAATCACGGAAATAAATTGGATCTGCTGTGCGTTGAATCTGCCTTGGCCATATTTTTAAATCATGGTCATATTCCTTCATTAAAAGCTTTGGCGTCGATTTTAATGAAATAAGACCTGTCTTTGAATAATCAGCCAATTAAAAATTTTAAAAACCGACCCCATCCGATTTCTCCAAGATCCCCGATTTGTTTCCATCAATGGTTTCCTCAAATCCTACTTTCTGAATGCAAATTCTTGTAAATTAATGAAAATTACCAAAAGCGCCATACATTAGTACCTATAACATTTGAAGAGATTCCTCGATTTCTCCAAGATCCCATCATCAGACCCCAACTTGGTGCCAACGGGACCATCTCATGGTTATTACACGAACGATCACAAAAAAATCTGTACACGATTCTCGGAGATATGGAGTAACATACATACAACAAAAAAAAAAGTCGAATTGAGAACCTCCTCCTTTTTTTGAAGTCGGTTAAAAATAATTAATAAATTCGAGAAAATTCCTCCCATGTTATTATGTGTAGGTTGATAGGTTCGAGTTAGGTAGATGATATAAATTTAAATTGTTTGTTGTTTAAGTCACATTTAGATTGAGCAGAGTAAAGTATTTGATTCAAAATGTATAAATGATTGATTTTTTTTATTATTAGTTTCTAATGATTGATTCGAATTTAATTTGCATGCAAGTTACATCTCAACTAGCATCTTCCGAAGCAAGGAAAATTGTATTAGTTTTAAGTGGAAACTGTTTTGGCGTATGTTATAATTACTCTGTTTATCCTATTGTATTATTAAGTGCTCTATGTTTCCCAAATAAATAAATAAAATAAAAATAGTTATTTGTTATACAAGGGTGCAAAGTTGTATTTTAACCGAGTGTGAAATTGCAACACGATATAGCGAACAGATTCTAGGGTTGAACCATGAGCTAGCGAATGGATTCTATGGTTGAACCACGAGCGAAGCGAGTGGTTCGAAAATAGAATCCTGAGCGAAGCGAGTGGTTCAAGAATAGAATCCTGAGCATATAGAGTGTTGCAATACACACGAGCTAAAATAACTTTGCAGCCGTGTGTAACATAAAAATTTTCACCTTCCTTAAGTGAGGAAACACAACATAATAAAAACAACTGATCTATGTAAAATACACTTTTATTTTAAAAAATCAAGGGAAGTTCAAACTTTGCACTCTTGTGGATAAAACGCAACTTTGCTATCTGTTTTTAAAGAATAAAAAAGCCCTTTCCGAGCAAGGAAGGTGAAAAAATATTTTCTATTATGATTCCATATAAGAAAAATCTACGTTACATAATAGTAAGTATAGTCGTGAATCGTTCCTAGTGATTTTAATTTTACTTTCTATCCATCTCGCTCGTACTCGCATATTGGAGTGAGCGAGTCAGATAGAAAGTAAGTCCACTTTAATAACGCGGCGGCAGCTCATGGTAAGGCTGCGGTGCTCATAATGGCGATGAAAAAGGAACAGTCCATTGTTGGTGACTCTATAAATTTGGTTTGTGTTTGGTGACAGAATTTTAACTTGGTTGTAGAGTAAAAAAAAATCGAACCAGGGTGCTTAGACAAGTTGCCAATCGCTAACGCTTAATCGTCAATCGTAAACGAAAGGCAGCTAACTGTCTTTGTCGCACTAATATGAAAGAATGACAGAGAGAGGGAAAACTACGATACGCTACTAAGGGAGCGATTGGCAACTTGGTTAAGGAGCCAGGATTTTTTTTTCAATTACGTGCCTATTTGAGAAAACCTGTTATGATTCTGTAATAATTGTAAGCATAAACTCGCTATACCCAGTTATTGTACAAAAATCCTTAATTACAGAATAAGGTGTCCCTCATTTTCCAATTTTTGAAAATTATCAACGCATTTCCCCTAAAAGGCTTCTTTAAACTCAAAACACTGAAAAAAAAATTCTGCTCATTCCTGTAACAGAAACCTGTGCCGACTTTTATCTGACATTCCCATACAAATCACTATCATAAAATTTGGTCAGACAGTAAGTTGATAATTGTGTGTTATTCTGTTCTCATCAATTTTAATCAATTTTTATGAAACAATCTTTATAAGGCATTACTTAATGTCATAAATTAAGTTGCATTCAGACCAAACGCGCATTCGCTGTTCTATCCCCTATTCTACGAAATCAACGAATCACGTTTTGTGTAATTATCTAATTTCGTAGAGTAGGGGGTTAGAAATGTTAGAATAGCGATTCCTCTTTTGGTCTGAATGCACCTTAAGGTGCGTTTACACTAAAAGAACATTCGCTGTTCTAGCGCCCGTTCTACGAAATCAACCAATCACGTTTTGTGTAGGTACCGATCGAATTTCGTAGAGTGGGAGGTTAGAACAGCGAAAAAAATTAAAATTAAAATTTATTTAAAATATGAACGAATACTCTTTTAGTTTAACCGCACCTTTACGTGCTTTGAGGTAAAAGAAACCGGACGAAACCGATCGACGGTGATATGGCATGATTTGCCTTAAAATGCGAAAGCATCGATAGGTCTGCGGAGACCCAAAAACAACATTTTTTGAAAAATACACAAAGAAATGCCCTCTGCGAGATACGAAAAAAAAAATACCGCCCGCTATCCGCTTCCGCTCGTGAACTATAGCCCCACCCTCGCATTCCAAACAAGGCGGTACGAGTATCATCATCACAAAAGGTGTTTTTGTCATTCACTGTTATAATCTCTCTGACAGCTCTATCAAATGCTAATCTCACTCTTATGACCCTCATGATAGAGGTGACAGTCTTCAGAACATTTTCGGCTATTTGTATCTGTTTTTTGTTAATGTCCTTTTATAACTGCAACTTTTGACACGTGTATTGTATTATATTACTTACTATTAATTTATACGTTTGTAACAGTTAGAAATTTTATGTTGTTTATCTCTAAGTAGGTAGGTAACAATTAAAAAAAAATAGGTAAGTTTTTATTTAAATCACTTAACTCCTGAAAAATTATGATTATAAGTAGTAATGAGTATGATGTTCTTAAAAAATGCAAAGGGTGCATTCAGACCAAACGAGCATTCGCTATTCTAACCCCCTACTCTACGAAATTCGATCGTTACACAAAACGTGATTCGTTGATTTCGTAGAGTGGGGGATAGAATAGCGAATGATCGTTTGGTCTCAATGCACCTTTGGTATAAAGGCAAAGGGTTCGCATTTCGCATGTAAATCGAACGTACAGACGTCAATAGGCTAAGGTAGCGGCTAACCATCATGCAGACCGTATGCTTGTTTGCCACCGTTGTCATCGGAAACATAAACAACCTATTTGAGCAGTAACATAAAATAAAATAAATAAGATAACAGAGCTCTAAGGGGATGCATTGTGTTGAAAACTGAGGACAATCCTGCTCCTTTAGCTATCAATACAATGAATTAATTATAATTAGTATATATGTATAAAAGGGTCGTCAACATGCACCTAAAGGTGCGTTCAAACTAAAAGAGCATTCGCTGTTCTAACCTCCCACTCACGAAATTCGATCGGTACACAAAACGTGATTGGTTGATTTCGTAGAACGGGCGCTAGAACAGCAAATGCTCTTTTTTTGGTTTAAACGCACCTTTACATCTTTGTTGCAGGCGTCCGTAGGCTACGGTACCTGCTTACCATCAGGGTTGTATGCTTATTTGTCACCCTCGCGGTACAAAGAAAACCTGTCAATTCATTCAAATTGAAATGGCAACAAACTCTTGAATGGTCTAAGTTACACATAAAATTAAAACTACTTCCGGTTCGAACCCTTCACTGACTCGAGAAGAACCAGTAAGAAGCTTTGCGGTACTTATTTTTTCAAATAATCATAGATACATCTTGAAATAAGAAAGTATACAAAAACAGTAAATACTTCAACTGCCCCTATCATAATAACAATGACAAACAAAATCTCAACTTAATCTACGAGCCATAATCCTACGGCGTCTAAATCTAAACCATTTTAATTACCACAGATACTGGCGCTTGCGCCGCGCTACCATTGGTCGCCGCACCGAGGGGGCGTGGCCTGAAACAAAAGCTGACACTGCGCATAGTTAATTGTAGAAGAGGGGGGGGGGGGGGTAATGATGTGCGGACTATTGTACGATTTAATCAAAGCTCGTTTGTCATTATGACGGATAATTTGCGTTGTGATGAGAATGATTGCTATCTTTCTATTATGTATGTTGGTGTTTATGTAGATACATTATTTATAGTAAGTTTTTCGATTTTGCGGCGTAGTGACGACAGTAAGAATAGATTTTCATCACACTTGATGTGTAAGCGCGCCAATGCTTGCATGCGAAGCGGAAGTAATAGAAAAGTGAAATTCCCTAGGGAGAACTAGAAATGTCAGCACGTCATTTAATAATATTTTGTCTTAAAACTTATTTTTTTGTCGGCAAGTGTGATGAAAAACATTGTATGCATCACGGTCGGTAAGCGGAATACTAACTCGAGTCTTTAAAAGCCCTCCGCCTACAGCGTCGGGCTTCTAACACTCTCGTTAGTAATTCCGTACTTACCTCCCTCGATGCACAATGTACTATTAAATATCTTGGGACATCTTACACAAAACCTAGTCCCACGGTAACCTCAATTAAGGCTTGTGATGTGCTGGTGCGCAACGATATAATATTAATAGATAGATTTTTTTTTGTTTAGCCTATCTTTGTGTCCCACTGCTGGGCAAAGGCCTCTCCCCTCAAACTCCACGATTCCCGTGTGTGCTTCCTCCGGCCAGTTGTTAAGAAAGGCATCCAGTGGCCTATCCCACAAAACTTTACAGGCGTACAATTATACAAATTTGAACAAATTCCCATACAAAAAGTTGACAAATTTGTAGAATTGTACGCTTGTAAAGTATCGTGGTTTTGGCCTCAGGGTTCTTAGACAAGTTGCCAATCGCTAACGCTTAGTAGCGTATCGTAGTTTTCCCTCTCTATCACTCTTCCATATCAGTGTGACAAAGACAGTTAGCTGCCTTTCGTTTACGATTGACGATTAAGCGTTAGTGATTGGCAACTTGTCTAAGCACCCAGGTCGTCCCGCCATCTCCGTTTGGGTCTGACGCGGCCAGCCCCAGATACATATAGATACTTAAATACATAGACAGCCATGACCAAGGAACAAATATTTGTGATAAATAAGTACACAAATAATGTCCTCGCCAGGATTCGAACCCGGAGCCTCCAGCTACCAACTTACCAACAGCTACCACTACCAACTAGGTACGCTACGGAGACTCACAAATAATTATAGGCATTAGGTAGGTCTTAAAGGCTAAGCCACACCGGTTGCGTGGGCAGCGCGTGCGCGATCTAATATGACATTTACTTACATCTTCAGACAATCACAATGAAAGCTAACAAAATAATTAGGTACTAAATATCTAGTAATTATTATGTTAGCTTCCATTAAGCGCTCAAAAGTAAAAAAAAAATCGGACATCATGAAATATTTTTTCACAAATACATAATTTATACAATAAATATTAAAAAACTTACCGAGAGTAGGTATAGATTGTATTGTCTATGTTACACAAGAAGAAACAAAATAACATACTACCTACTTTTCTGCGCACAAATATCCATAAGTTTTATAAATTTATGATTGTTGTATCTACATATTATATGTATGTTGTGTGTAATTGAAAAGCATAATTTCCAAAGGAAATCTACAAAAGATAATTCCCAATCCATCACAAGGAGTTATTGAACTCAAAACTGCAGTAAATCTAAAAACAATCTTAGCAGCTTTACCCGAGTGGCCGTTTGTACTTCAGAAAGCACAGAACCTAGTTTAAAGCCTTTAAACAGCCTCGCATTACCGAGAAACCCTGGAATGTCTAGCGATCCCGCAAAGAATAGCTGCTTCTCATTCTTCAGTTGAGAGTGAGAGAGAAAGGAACAGGCATAAACGGGGCCATAAATGTCTGAGCACCTCTTTTAATAATGGAGTCATCATATCTGCCATGACAGCTTCACACCTTGAGAGCGAATTGGCTTTTCTCTGAGAGATACCTCTTTAAAACAACCTATATCTCCTTTAAACTGGCTCTGAAATTGAACTCAAATATACTTTAGACTAGGTTCATGTTGAAATTGCATGGTGTAGTGGATAAAAGTCGTTTTAAAATGCTGTTTCCTTTGTGCTTGCGCGAGCGCCGCCCGACGGAGATGTACGAAGATAACGCACGATGTTAATAAATTTAATTTTACACAGGTTTATGTTCCTGCCCGGGGCTCAGTTGCTTTTGGGTAACTGTTTTCTTTAATTTATGTTTCGTATACAAATTCGGCAATCACAGTGTTACGCCAATTCGCCAATTAGTTTTTGGATGAATGAATGGAAAACAGGTCTGACAGCGGATTGAAAACGGCTGCATGTTTATGAGGGACTTTGTCAGATCTTGAATTTTGGTCAGATTTCAACTGTTCTTGGAAAATATATGAGCTGGGGTGTCTATAACCTTAGTGTTCGTTGAATGAAACCTTTTTTATGGCATAACTAACAGACGAATCGATTTAAAAATTAATCAATTATTGGTTGTGATGAACACACACGTCACAAGCTGAGTCACAACTACATTGTCAATCTTTCAATGGGAGTCTCTCAAATTCCGTCTCCAAATGACAGTGCAACGACCCACCGTCGTGGGATGCCCGGCCACAGCTGCAGTAGCGGAAACGCGGGAGCAGCCACACATACTCCAGGAGGATCATCGTTTGAATATTCAGTTCAGTTCCCCCTTTTCTTGAAGGTTGTCCGATATCGGACAAATGTCGGACATTATTCGCAATAATGTGGACATGACTTGACTCCAAAGTTGATGAAATGAATAATTACTTGAAATTTGATTTTGAAGTTTATTTTACTTATTTACAAAGGTTTTCATAGTTACCGGTGTCAAATAATTGTTCAATCGCACATATATTGTCATAATCGATCTCGGATATATGACGGATATAAGTGACTATGATAAGTGACGGGTTTATCTAGCTAGCAGGTTTATCCAGTTAATTATTATTCAGGATCAGGAGATCCAAAGGTGTTATTGACTGATATTTTTGTGGGCCACGAGATATGACTCGATCTGTGTAATTTCTAGTTACTTGGATGATTTTCTTGCTAGTTATTTTGCATGATAAAATAATTAATTGAACTGAAGAGAATTAAAACATTGTTTGTTCCTTGGTCATAAATTGAATTATCCAGATGTAAATGCCTTGTATATAATTATTTATTACGAATAAATAATGTCTATGTCTAATCAGGTTCTGTCCAGAGTCCAGGGTCGGCTGGCATGCCTCCTCCAAGCCGGACTAATCGTATTGTCCGATTCAATAACTGTGGCTCAATCATTACAGCCTATTGTGCGCTGTCAATATTTTATTACTACACGAGAACAAGATATCTTCATTAAACCAGTGTCTTTTGTTTGGGGCGGGGCTTGAGTCATTTGTAGAGAAGCGTGTTTATCTATTCTGCTAGCGGCATCAGCTAACTTAACGTGTCGGAAACCTTGCCCAGAAAGACTATCTTAACACTTTCGCTGACAGTGTGAGAGTTAAGCGCAGTTAACCATACAAGCACCCCGCCTGTCGACGTAGTGTCACCGAAAGAGTTAATACGTTTTTCACAGTTATAATCACGACCCCGGAAACATCCTGTTTACGGGAGAGTTTTTTCATGATTTCGCGGTTAGTCTCATTCTCATAATAAAAGTTACTCAATATACGCGGACAGAAAGTCATTTCATATTGTGAACACAGAGATTCGCATGTCATTAAAAGATAATTCTTTAAATAGGAGCTCATTGCAAAAAGCCTTTTAACTCCCTCCTTTACACAATTACAATCAAAGGTCACGCAAATCTTTTTTTACCTCCCATTTTGCTCAAGTGAGAGAATCGACTAATTTACAATAAATTCAACATTCAATTACAACTCGCATTTAATGAAGTCGTCGAGGGAACTTAATGTAATTTAATTACATACAGACTACTTAATATTATAAGACGTATTTTTCTTATTTATCGTATTAATATAAGCCCTTTTTCCGATGACCACTGCACGGCTGTCCGAGCGAGTTATTTTTTCTTTTGCGGCGAATCTGACTCGAAGTTTATGTTTTCGAGGAATCTTCATTTGGTTTGGAGGTTGGGATTTAGTTTGAAACTGATTCAATGTTGCAGCGTGAATTTAGGATCTTCATAATAGTCATCATCATTAGCAGCTTGTCTAATTCCACTGGTGGACATAGGCGTGCAAGTCTTTAAAAAAATTTACATTTGGATCACGATATTGATAAAAATTGGTAGGGTCAATTATGCTGAGCAAGATCTGCCATATTTCCCAAAATGTCCCAGGAAGTTCGTAAGGATTTTTTTTGTTACGTAATT
>JALPQI010008886.1:0-49638 GCA_025490895.1 Thaumatotibia leucotreta
ATAATTGTAAATCACGTAGATCCCCTGGAATGTTTAACTGTGTACAACATGAATTCTAACAAAATAAATGACTAATATCGACTGTGAACAGAAAATGTTCTATCATAATCCTTACATGCAAAAAGTTATTCACTTATATTAACGTGCAATATTAAGGACCTGTTTCGGCACCCTCGAATAAAATGTATCTATCAGATAACAACAGTTATCGTAAATGCTTGGAAAAAAAGGGTAATGATAATTTGATTATCGGGGATTGCCAAACAGGCCATTGGTGTAAAAAATTTACGTCGACTATAAATATTTTGAAGTCTCACCAAACTGATCGTTGTTTAGCGCTTCGTGAAGAGATTTTCGTATGATGGAAACTTGCGTTGTCGTCTTGTTTGAGTAATAGCAAGGTGCAACCATTAAAGCTGTATATTTTATACATCTGACGAAAATGTATATCATTATTAATAGCCGCTACAAAAAAAAAAAACAATTAATGAAATCCGTTGCAAAAACTGGTGGCACATATGTACAATCGCATCGTCATCGTAATGTATTGAAAACATGCATGGGGAAAATAATTATTTGTTGTCATCGACGTTCATAAAATTTATCTTCTTCTTTTATACGATTATTTCTTGACCTTCCACTTTTCCACTTGCATTTGAAATTAAGCGCATATTACGTACTTATTACAGCTATTAGGTTGCGAATGTTTACGTCAATAGAAACTATAATGGAAAGCAGAATTGGGCAAAAAGTAATATAATATTCCTTCCGATTACTTTTGTATGTGTACTTTGTAATATTTATTACAAAGTACACATACAGCTATTAGGTTGCGAATGTTTACGTCAATGGAAACTATAATGGAAAGCAGAATTGGGCAAAAAGTAATATAATAATAAGTAATGTAATATGTGTACTTTGTAATAATTACAAAGTACAAAGTACTTTACTGTAAGTACTTTGTAATTATTACAAAGTATGTACTTTATAATAATTACAAAGTACACATACAAAAGTAATCGGAAGGAATATTATATTACTTTTTGCCCAATTCTGCTCTCCATTATAGTTTCCATTGACGTAAACATTCGCAACCTAATAGCTGTAATGTGTACTTTGTAATAAATATTACAAAGTAGGTACACATACAAAAGTAATCGGAAGGAATATTATATTACTTTTTGCCCAACTCTGATGGAAAGTCATTGCAGAGGACGGTATAATGCGATAAATAGCAGTCTTCGTTTCTACTTACATCATTAGAGGGTTCGTTTGCATGAAAAATTGTAAACGCGTACTTTAACAAAAGTATTGTGGAAAATCCCGACGACAGGAACATCGTCATTATCTGGAAATATGGATAAATACTTTAAAAACCTTAAAATTATGTGAGGTAATATTTTGAAACGACCCTATTTCCATTTCTTTTTTTATCCAAATGTTTTTTTTATCATGCATGAGAAATCAAATTCTGTTACAATTATTGGTCGCAAATGTTCTTGTTATTTATTTTAACCCAAGGTCCTAATTATACCTTTTATTTTTCATTCAATACTTTCTATATGTCGATTCTACTGCCATAAGGTTGTCTGGAAGAGATCGCTTTTTAGCGATAAGACCGCCTGTTGTTGCGTACTTCTTGTAAGCTTCCTTTTTTAGTTTAGTTATTGTAAATTTTAGCACAATAAAGAATATTATTATTATTATTATTATTATTATACATATATATTAAGTAAAAGTTAAATAATTATACTCCAGGGAATACTATAGATGTAAATATATCATGCATGATGACAAAAACATGTTTTGGATAAAAAAAGAAATGGAAATAGGGTCGTTTCAAAACTAAACAATGAAATAAAAAGCCTAAAAGTTTTAATTAGATAGTGCACAATTAAAATTACCAAATGTTATAAAGCACTTTTGAATGTCAAATATGCAGTAGTAATTTTGACCTGGTTCCCTTTTGTGCTTAACTATAGTTGTTATGCTTCATTGTTAAATTAATGGAATTCTCTTTACTGAAAAATTAAATCCAGATTTGTATGCGTGAATAGGTACAATTTCCGTTAAGTACTAAAAAGAAGATATTTGTCAACTAGTGTAGTTTCAAAATTATTCTTAGAGTTAAGCAGAACTCATATCAATAGACGACGAATGTTTTGTACGTACCGAAATACTCATCACAGAATTTAGCTGCTCGGAGCATTTGTGCAGAGACTCGTATACTTCGTGCAATATACTAATCCCTTGTTGAGCATTTTTTAATGAAGTACCTGTATTGTTTAGATTCGTACACTTTTTAGACTCCTCAAGGTTTCGGTCACATGCTTTCACTACGTGCACCTTTATTATGCGAACTCTTTCAAATATTGTTCTGATCAAAGTACCAAAGAAAACTAGCTCTGCATCGTGAACTGTCACAGCCAAATTAGTAATAGCATAAACAAAATTTGACTCGTAAAGAACAAAATACTCAAGAGATGTAATAAAAACACTCACTATTATCCCTAACATAGGTACAGTGATAAATATATTTTTTTTAATGTTGAGATCTGTATCAAAGGCTTCCAAATTTTTAAAGAATTCTCTCATTGTTGATCTGTGCAAAAATATTGAAGCGAATACTAAAATAATATATTCGATATAAGAGGTAAACTTGATTGCTATGTATGTCGCGCCGGAGGCATTGTCTTGTAATAAGGAGTAAGAGAAGACCAATATAATGAAGAAACTATAACAGTAGCTCGTCCATTCAATTATTTTTTTAGGATTCAATAAGTATACCCGGCTGATGCCCATCAAAGACTCAAGGATCATGAAAGGTCTCAGCTGGCGAATTACATTAAACCTATTTTCAATGAAATTATTCTTACTAATAACCGTGGTTATTTTAGCTAGAGATTTCTTAGTCTTAGAGTGAAACATAATTACATTTTTAGGTGAGACTTTCTATTGAAAATATATGTTGCTTACGATACATAAATATGTGTGCAAAGAAACGCATTGAGCAACTAAATAATACTGCGACAATGAGTAACGTGACTTAAAATACCATGGACTATCATTACTTCGATAGCATCATTCATTAGTCGATTAGTTTTAAATTGCCCCTTTATAAAATTATAATCACAATGAAGTAGTGATCCTGACTCTTGACTTTATGGTTTACAACTTTAGAGTACTTCTTTAGTTAACCGATGCGTAACTATTTTAGAAGCAGTTTTAACACCCATACATGATTTTTAACTCATTACTAGCTACAACGTAAATGTTTAATTTAAATAATGTAGAACTTAACACGAAGTCTTCATTGTCCTAGGCATGCCACATTTATTCTTATATCATAGCAGATATACAAATGACAGCATAGTTCTAGTATTGGATACACAAACTAACGTCGGACGCCGCAATATGATGCGTTTAATTAAACATACTTAATTATCGCAAAAGTGGAGGAGATAAGTACAAACAGGCATATTTGCAGAATGTACAAGATTTGATATGTTGGATCAACTACCCATTGGATTTTGTAAAGTAGTAAGCCCAGACAGAGATAGATTAAAAGGAAACGAAAGTGACTATTTGGGGCTTTTTGACTTTCGATCGTTTGCATTTATCCACTCGGCTATGCAAAGTTGAAAAAAGGTTTTTTTTATTTGTTATTTAGATATTAATTTGAAATCATGGAGTTTTGTTAGTTAAGACCAAGCGCTAAAAATATATAATGTACTCCAAAAAAAATTAAAACTGCCTTTGTTGACTACTAATTTCGAGTGCTCGAATCTCTAAAACCTCCTCCTTGGTCTTTCCCACACAGCAAAGTTGCAGATGGTTAAGTAGTTATTGTAATAAGTTCATTTTCATGGCTCTTCCGCAAATTGAAACCTACATATTTTGCGTGGGTGACAGATGGATGCATGCATGAAGCTGAATTCAGCGAAAGAGAGGATGCGTATTTAAAGCTTTATTGGTTAGTAATAAATCTACAATGCCGTTCGACACCTAATAACTAACAAGGAATGCGGCAGATATTATTAAAACTAAAATACTGCCTATCTGTATAGAATCGCTGGTAAAAATAAGTTTCATAAAAATAATTTCGTTTGAAAAGTACGAGTAGGTACTTCTATAAATAACACGGCCCTGGAGGCTAGGATACTAAAGCAAACAAGTTTTTAATTAAAACTTACAACGTGGCCTGAAGACTAAAAATTTTCAAGTTGACTGCAAATTATTATATTACTTTATAATTCTAGTTAAATTGATGGTTAATTTTAAGTATACATGTGTTGTTAGTTTGTAAGTTAAAGTATTATTTAGGTATATTTTGTCATTTGAAAATTGTAAAATTGATTATTATGTGGATTAAATGAATATTTGTTACTATTTTAAGTATTATATCATAAATTGGCAATAGACCTAAAAAACTTTTAACTAATTTTTTTGTGTATTTTCCTTAAGAAAAGAATTTCGTTGTACGTAGCGGCAGCGAGAGTAGAATGTATGTTTTTTGTATTTATTAATTAACGGCAAACGTGTAAATTATTAATAATTTCTTCGGTTACCGCGAGGATTACACATGAAATAAAACTATGAAAACGGATAAACTCGCGTATATTAAGTAATTTTAACTTTATTCTGACGTTTCGAACACTTCACAGGGTTCGTGGTCTGCGGATGACTGACAATGGAGGAATGATTGATAGATCTACCTCCATCAAAATAAGAAAGATAAGTCCAAAACTACCCACAAAAAAATATTCAAAATTATTTTAAATTTCCTTATAATCATTTCGCAGACCCTCTAAAGTGTTCAAAACGTCGGAAAGAAGTTAAACTTAGTTAATATACGCGAGTTTATCCGTTTTCATAGTTTTATTTCATTTGTGAATTATTCTTATATTCGGTTTAGTAACCGCTGTCAACTTTTTTCAAAACTGTAGCAAATTCAAATTTTCCCGCTTGTTTGACAGCGGTTGCTAAACAGAGTACCTACATATGTATATAAAACTAATTTTAATATGGTGATCATTTTATTTTATGTTATGCACAATACAGTTATAAATAAAATGTATCTCTCCATATTTTGTGTAATGTTTCTCAATATATTTTAATTATGGTAAAAGTGAAAATTGCCTCATCACTCGCATTGGATATCATCCTTTTACAATTTTTGGGGTAATATGAGATTACCTGAGCCGTGATTGATGGAAAATTCCATGACTGGGCCAAAATTTTGCGCTCATATTGTATGTGGGAATTAACCTTGATATCTATTATGTCGAGCAAGAAAAGATTGATAGCTACCCGTCACAAAAAGGTACAAAAGACCCGTATGCGTAAACGATTTAGAGCAAAACGGTGAGGTAAAAATATATAGCAATTTTTCATATTTACAAAGTCGTGTTACTCGTTTCATGTCTTTAAATATTGAAAATATGTTTTCTTTTTTATTATTTATTTTCAAAACTACAATTTATGTACATAGATTAAATCTAACTAATCTACTTAACCTAACCTATATCTAAGATTGGCCCTTGTGGCATTGTACCGAGGATGCTGGCGGCATTTCCTCGCTGTAGGTATCGCAATACTGATGCGTTGTGCGAGGAAGTCGCCAGCTCTTCGGTCTTTAGTTACATCAACCAGACGTTTCGCGATCTCAGCAAACAATAATATTGGTTAATACGTATATCTGTATGGTATTAATACATTGTGCTCCAAGGGAGGCAAGTACGGAATTACTAACGAGAGTGTTCTGTTGTTGAGTGCTTTTAATGACTCGAGTTAGTATTTCGCTTACCGACCGTGATGCATACAATGTTTTTCATCACACTTGCTGTCTAAAGGCGCCATTGCTTGCGCGCGTAGCGGGAGTAATAGAAAAGTGACGTTCCCTAGGGAGTAATAGAAAAGTCAGTACGTCATTTAATAATATTATGTCTTAAAACTTATTTTTTTGTCGGCAAGTGTGATGAAAAACATTGTATGCATGCATCACGGACGAATATGACGACCTCCGCCTAAACAGGCGGAGGTCGTCATATTCTTAGTAAGTCCCTTTCGAGATAGGTCATGTTCGGTAGATGCCACTTTCTGAGGATGCCATGTTCTGAGAAGGCCGCTTTCGGAGAGCGACACGTTCTAATTACGTCATATTCTTATGTCGCCACTTTATGAGTTCGTCACTTTCTGAGTTTGTCGCATTCGGAGTACGTCACTTTCGCATTTTACGGCGCTCCTGTGCGTTTTCGCAAGTTGACTCCTAAGAAACTAATGATCCTGATCAGGAATGGGATCGATTGGCATCAAAAAAAGAATGCAAAAAAAATCAATCTAATTCTATGGAAAAAAAGATTTCGACTGTGGTGCTGGTGACCTTTCTAGTACAGTTTGTAGGTTGGTATGGTGATTGATATCAGAAAAAAACAGGAAAATGGACTGTCAAAACCTTGATAGGTGATACCTATGTGATTTATTTAAGGTTCATTTTTATTTTATAGAAGGTTGAGTAAGGAAAATGAGCAAAAATGGATCATTATTTTACGGAATAGCAACTTTTAGAAATGACAGTTGACTTCCAGTTAAGTAGGGCGTTCATGGCAGGCCACCTTGCAGTCCGCCTCTATGCAGGATCGCGTAAACAGAAGATGGATTGTGTTTTTTTTATTTGAGTTAAATTCGTCACGTTGTTTGGTACGTTAATAAAAGTTAACTGATATATCGCTTATTATAAAGTTAGAAAAATTTTTTTCCCAATTTTCATACATAATAAGTCGATACTACGGTGTGCGAGAACATTTACAGTTATACATAACGCGAGTGTCACGTATGACAGCATATGCCAGAACAAATCTACTAAAGGTTATCTCACACTTGTTCACCCAATAAATTTGTTTTCTGAATATTTCGAAAACCATAAGAATTAAGACACTGGTTTCTTAGAGAAATTAACTTGGGGTAACCTGAAGAACCTCCCCTTAAAATTAACTGTAATAAAAAAACACCGTGTAGAAGGGTAATGTAGGCGGGCGCGTGTAGCTAAATCACGCGTAGGAACGCAGGATTGTTGTTCGTCGTGAGCGCCCTAGTGAGATCATTGTCCAACTAAAGGAGAAATAAAACTGGAAAAATGCCTTATTGTGCGGTTTTAGAGTGCAAAAACGACATCCACAAGCTCAATGAAACCGGCCCACTATGGGTCAAAACCCTGATCTAGCTGGACAATATTATTTTACACTGCTAATCGACTCTAACATATGCGTTTGCTTAGAGTTTACCTAGATAAACTAAAATTAACAATTATTACTATTAATTTGCTATTATTAAAGAGAAAAAGCAATAAACCAGTGTAAGTTGATTTTTGTATACAAGTAATTACTAAGGCATAAGAGATCAATTTGAACTGGAAATCTAATTTTAAGTAAAATGAAGCATTTTTGTAAATAGCACGTAAAAATAATACCTAATAGCAGAAATAAAAGTACTAAACTATTGTTTTAGAGTATTCATTCACAAAATAATACAAAATCAATCACATTGTTGTTATTTACCTACTCTTCTTCATCTTCAGAGTCATCAAAACTGGGTAAACTGAAATTTCCTAAGCTCTTTTCACCCCGTACTTGTCGCACAAAATCAAGTATCTTAGAAGACGTCACTGTGCGCTTTTGTTGTGGAACACGGTCCAATATCCGCTACATTACGATTACCTGCTAATCTAGCAGATATCTGGGCAGCCACTGACAATTCTTCTGTGCTACGAGACTGAAGCAAATCGTACAATCTTCTTCGTTTATTTACACTGTTAATCGACTCTTACATATGCGTTTGCTTAGAGTTTACCTAGATAAACTAAAATTAACAATTATTACTATTAATTTGCTATTATTAAAGAGAAAAAGCACAAAACCAGTGTAAGTTGATCTTTGTATACAAGTAATTACTAAGGCAGAAGAGATCAATTTGAACTGGAAATCTAATTTTAAGTAAAATGAAGCATTTTTGTAAATAGCACGTAAAAATAATACCTAATAGCAGAAATAAAAGTACTAAACAATTGTTTTAGAGTATTCATTCACAAAATAATACAAAATCAATCACAATGTTATTATTTACCTACTCTTCTTCATCTTCAGAGTCATCAAAACTGGGTAAACTGATATTTCCTAAGCTCTTTTCACCCCGTACTTGTCGCACAAAATCAAGTATCTTAGAATACGTCACTGTGCGCTTTTGTTGTGGAACACGGTCCAATATACGCTACATTACGATTACCTGCTAATCTAGCAGATATCTGGGCAGCCACTGACAATTCTTCTGTGCTACGGGACTGAAGCAAATCGTCCAATCTTCTTCGTTTAGTTTTATTGGATGTTTTGTCAAACTCAATCTTAGGGCGTCCAAGACCTGGAAGAGACTTACACTCTGCTCGTGATGTTGATAGCTGCTGGTAATATATGGCAGCAAATTTAAAATCTTGTCCATTCAACCAGTCAATACCTGCCGGCATTGTTTCAAAACGCTCCGTTGTCTTTCCACATAACACCCACTTTTTCTGAAGATGTTGAGAAATTCGGGAAATATTCATTTTTATTTTTCGTACAGATTCCCTAGTAACTTCATTTGTACTAAAATGTGTTGAAATACAATCAAATAAGCGATCATTTCTTTCAGCTTTTGGGTATTTTACTCAATTGTGATAAAATTCCCGTCTAGATATAACTATTACTTTTTCAAAAAAAAAATACTTAGCATCAGTTTTTAATTAATACCGCTTTGTTCCGCGGTCGCCCGCAGTTTGAAACGTACATAATTAAATACTTTATAAACGACACTAGACAGTAAAAAAATTACAGCCATGGTACATCATGGTACATATAGTTTCTGGTCCATGAAACATAAAATATGGTCTAAAAATCTGATATCTATCACATTTGTCAGCATTTTTCTCCGTGAAATTGAAAGTAATTACAACTAAAATATTATTAAAAAATTGTCCTTACCATCTTCTTCACGAATCATAGTTAAAAACTTAAAAAATTGTCACATAAACATTATACGATACACTTAAGCAACTACGGAAAGCGAATAATTTTAATGCGTACGACGGCGTTGTTATTGACACTTCAAGATTATTTATTAATTACTGGTGGGTTCTTACGCAAAATAGTCAACGAGATAGTGACAACGGGGGTGTATTGTATCGTTTTTGCAAGACGAATCAAAGAATCGAAGTGACCCTTTTTGTCCAGCTAGATCGGGGTTTTGACCCATAGTGCGGGCCTAGTGAACCAGGCCCAATACATACCTAGGGCGTTAAAGTAACCCTAATTTCAATACAGTCTTGACATTATTAGCGTGTTTGACAAGCTAAACGTCAAATGTATGAAAGTGTCACTTCTGTACTTTAGTACTATTACTTATTCTGTGATAATACATAGTTATTTATTATACATGCAAGGGGGTGAATTTGTTGTTTAACTCGCCGAGAGTTAAACAACAACTTTATACATATTATTATTAGTTAGAAACCAAAAAAAAATTTTTGATGCCAATCGATCCCATTCCTGATCAGGATCATTAGTTTCTTAGGAGTCAACTTGCGAAAACGCACAGGAGCGCCGTAAAATGCGAAAGTGACGTACTCCGAATGCGACAAACTCAGAAAGCGACGAACTCATAAAGTGGCGATATAAGAATGTGACGTAATTAGAACGTGTCGCTCTCCGAAAGCGGCCTTCTCAGAACATGACATCCTTAGAAAGTGGCATCTACCGAACATGACCTATCTCGAAAGGGACTTACTAAGAATATGACGACCTCCGACCTACGGTGGTTATCTAAACACACTCTTGCCCGTTTTTGAATATTTCCTTCGATATTTCCCAACACAAGTCTGTAGTTCTCACTTTTAAGTTCATCAAATGCACTTATTATTAGATTTTTTAAGTCTTTTGAAATTTTGGGCCTACTCTCACCCCACAAAAACAGTCACACGGGGTCAAATCTGTTGACCTGGCTGGCCATAGCTATAACACTGGCATTTTCCAGGCGGGGCACACTTTCTTCAGCGTATAGCCGCTGGGCTGCCACTGCATTTTCCCCAATAAGAAAATAACTACGAACCATTTCGTACGAGCAATTTCCGACTGAAGGTAGTACGATGCGGCGCGTGCGCACATACCTACGTCAACCGTGACACTGACCGTCCCTGACCTAGTCACCGAGATTGAGGTAACTGCTATGTTGCCAACTCGTGCGCAGGTCGCTCACCCCTTTCCGCCGCCCTCTGCGTCCCGCACCCCGTTGACGTCTTATCATTAGTAGGCCCATTATTTTGCATTTGCATGAAGGATAAATTAATAATAAATGAAAAAAAAAATGTCAGTTTTATTTGATAAATGTAATCTATTATCGATACCAAATATGTGGGAAAATTTATTGTACCGGTGAAAAAATAACCCTGTATATACAAATACCTATAAAAAGAAAACCCCTCCAATAAGTCCGCCTGCGTGAACCTATTATGCTGGCGGCATTCCCTCTCTGTATCGCCAAGGCGATACGTTGATTATTGGGCCTCTGCGTTATATTCTTGACTTAGTACTACGTAGGTACTTTCAGGAATTGAATGCAACCTTGTTCAAGTACAACTAGAATCTTCTGTCATCCGCTATCCGATTCTGCTACGTTTCAAATTAGTGTTTGCTTTACCCTGCTGCTAGAGAATATCCCTGTCAACTCCAAAATTAATTACGCTTCAGAGGTTATAAGACGAAGTAATAATGCCTGCTTGCGGTTTGTAAAAATACACGGTGTATTAAGTATAATCAATACCTAACTAGATTAGGCAGTAGAGCTTTTTAAAAAAGACACCAAATAACCCGATTGTTGCACATATGAACTTGCTTCGGCTCATTTAATGTATAGAAACATAATACTCTATTTTTATTATCAGAATCGAATCAGCTAGCGATTCTGATTTGAATGAACCCAACCAAGTCCAGATCTAGAATAATCAGGGTTTCGTGTTTTTTTTTTATAAAACTCTATACATACCGCTAGTGTATTTGATAAGGGCGAATATTTTAGTTGCGATTACTATCGGACCTAAGGAACCTATTTACATTAATTTCTTTTGGAAATTAAGCTATTTTTTTGCATATAACATAATTGAGCACGCAATGTATTGCATCCACTGGTAGCCACATTACTTACTAAAAGTAGACATAAGTACGAGTATCTAAACGTCCTACGAGTCTCATATACGAGTTTCAATTTACCCGAAACTGCTAATGTGTGGTGGTGGTCGGCGTGTTCTCGAGTGGCGACCACGCACTGGACGGCGCAGCGTGGGAAGGCCCCCCACAAGATGGAGCGACGACCTGGTAAAGGTTGCGGGTGTCCAATGGATGCGGACAGCACATGACTGATCTTTGTGGAACTCTCTGGGGGAGGCCTATGTCCAGCAGTGGACGTCAATTGGCTGATGATGATGATGATGCTAAAAATATTTTTAATAAATTTTTATTAGTGTTAGAGCCGTGTGGTGACGGCAGTAAGAATACATGTGTCACCACCCCAACTCCTGCGGGTGTCGTAAGAGTCGACTAAGGGATTGAAGTGTCACTAACCATTATTTCATAAAAGATTGATGATGGGCAGCAGCGTCATCATTATGGACACATTACTGCGATCGCCAATCCGCTTGCCCAGCGTGGCGATTATGGGCATTTACCTCCTAATGCTTCTATACGCATAGTGAATAGGAAAGGCCTATGTCCAGCAGTGGACTATCATAGGCTGAAGTGTTAGATTAGTTATACTTTTAGGTTTATATTTTTTTACTTAATTATAGTAAATATTGTAATATGGTGAGTTCGAGTGCTTATTGTCTGTCGTGTTCAGTGAAACTAGACTGCATTTGTAGTGCCGGCGCAAGACCACCCAGTTTTACCTCAACAGGCCCAGCGAGCTACGTGGCGAGCATCAGCACGTGTCGCGCTCGCGAGTCGCGACGCCGTGAACGCGGGCTCAGTGCTTGATATTGGAGACCTAGGCTCTCTGAAACCTGTCGCGCGTAGTGACTATACATGTGAGTTAAATCTTTTAATTTTATTTAAAGTTATTATATCTCATGTAAGTTTAAATTTAATTAATTGTAGTAGTTTGTTTTTATGTTTAATTTTTATTCATTTGAAGTTGAGAAAAAGGATGGGAAAATTCAATTCATCTTAATAATTAACTCTCAAGTCTGATGTTTCTGGATAGGTACTGTAAAAACCAAACTTAATTTTCATAATTTAGAATAAGTTTATACAATAATATTTTTTTCTTTATTTTTACAGAACATAATAATATCTCTGAAGTTTAAGAAGAAAAAGGAAGAACCGAAAGTCGTAAAGACAGTGTCTTATTAAATTTTGTATTGAAATACTAATACTTTATATTGAAACCAATAACTGCTTTGAACATGATTTTTCCATTTAACTTGTAAAACATTCATCTTTTGTGCACATTCAGGAATAATACAATAATGGGCAGGAAAAAGCGAAGTCTGGTAGCGGAAGACTGCTGAATAATAGCGACGGTGAATATTTCAATATGAATGTAGTTTCGAGCGTGTCTCGCCAGATTGGCAGCCGCTTGGCTGCGGCTCTGAAGCCAAAATAAATGAGAACATTTTTCATTTTCTTATTTATCGGCCATTTATGAAAATATTGATTGAAACCAAGCCCGGATGAGATTAGGCAATTTAATTGCTTTTTTGGAATAACGACCTAAGGGACAAAATCGAAAAAAGGAGTTAAATGCAGATCGAATATCGGAATAACAATCTATGTATTCGACAAATGTTGTAGCCAAAAACCTTGTCTAAATTATATAAAACCTTATAATAAAGGTACGATAGTTTTTACTTTAAAAAGAGAATCAAGCAATTTATTTCATAAAATACACTGATAAGAGAACAAGTTATCTAGACTAAAATAAAATAATAAAATTCTGTTGGAGTGTCTGTGGTTTGTGGTCAGTGAATGGTGAAACACGTTGTATATAGACGGATTCGAAGATGTTACTTTATTGATGTTGTTTACTTTAAAAATGCATTTTAAAACAGTTATGCTCATGTTATTTCATTTTTCCAATCTTTTTATCCTATATCCAATCAGCCTCCGTAACCTAGTGATCCGTGGTAGTGACGCTGCCTACGAAGCTGGAGGTATCCCGGCGAGGGCATTGTTTGTGTATTTATTTATCACAAATATTTGTACCTTGCTGGCTGTCTATCTATTTAAGTATCTATATGTATCTATCTATTATATATATCGTCACCTGGTACCCACATCACAAGCCTTAATTGAGCTTACCGTGGGACTAGGTCGATTTGTGTAAGATGTCCCAAAATATTTATTTATTTAATTTTGAGCTAATTATCTCATTTTTACCAATTGTCGCTTGCTCCATAATTATCCTTTTGTATATCCGTCAGTTATATTTAGAATTTTAGTTCTGCTATTTTGATAATTTCAACTGTCCAATTTACGTACGTAGTTAGGCACGTTGAAAGTTGTTTCGTCCCGAAAGTATATTTTATTGGAACTTAATCGATTATTTTACTTCCCTTTAAGTTGAAATGAAAAGTAGAGTAACTCACTACATTCGAGAGCCAGAAATATCTCAGGTGCATTGGGTCATTTTCGACCCTTGGTTAACAATCTACTATTACATTAATGACATAGGTACTTAATTCTTTTGTGATGCGAGTATAAAATACGATAACTGCGACTCGTACAGTCACCATCAGATATATGGTAGCGGTCGAGGTCCCCAAATAAATCGGAGCAACGTAAAATTTCAATAAATTCGTTACGTGAGAAAAGGGCAATGTTTTGGGAGCGTGTAATTCGTCATAAATTTAGGGGCAGTCACTTTTCAATAAATTCGTAACGTACAAGTAGGTAAAAATATCGGAACGAAGATGACTCAAAGATATCGAAGCAGCCAGGATGATCATAAAGATCGGAACATTTATAGGAAATACACCTTAAGTCTGCATCACATGGTTTATTTTAATTTGTTACTATGTTGTCACTACTACTACTTTAAGTTGTCAATGTCAAAGATGATTTTGACGGCACTGTTGTGGGTGAGTAAATGAGTTTCCTAGATAAAAGAGAAGTTTTCAAGCATCATTATCGAGAAAAATGCATAAATTCAATTTTGATTTTTTATTGATGTAATCATATTAATATGCGATAAGTAAATAAAATCGTAAAGCTAGCAAATGATTTATTTGAACGGAACTAAAAAAGTATAAAGGGTGAACAGCCTAAAAGTGCCTACCTAAAAGTCATTTGCGAATCTTATTTTACCACGGTGACAACTCCGAGAATTGTAAATTGACTGTTTCTTCCATTGCAGGCTTCCATGGGCTACGGTTACCACTTATCATCAGACGAGCCGTGTGGTTGTTTGTGTTTCAAATATATTGCAAGAACTTTTAGCAATCAACAATAAATACCGTCTTTTAAGCGAGGCAAAATTATATTGTCACAAAAATACCACAATTGTAGCGAAATTCCAACATAGGTAGGTCGAACCTCATATCAAGAATTTACGAAAATCGTTCTAAACCTTGTGACAACTGTAACGACTTTCCGAAAGTAAAATAGTAAATTACGATACAAGTGCGAAAAAAATTAAGTTGAGTGAGTGGAGATAAATTAAATCTACGCGAGTTACGAATTTCCTTTTCGCACGTATTATCAGTGATAATTGTATGTTGGTGGCAAACACGCACACGGACCGTCCGATAGTAAGCGGTAGACGTAACCTGCGGAGGCTTGACATCATACAGGCCTTGTACATCTTTGCAGATGATTTAAACAGCGTCTGTTTGTAAAAAGCAACGTTTTTCGTGGCTAAATAAGCCAATTCGGGAAAGGCACATGCGTCCACAATTGCGACACACAAATGTTGTTGTTGTTGTTGCGCAATCAATCGCAGCCCCCTGGCGAGCATGCCGCTTGTTGCGCTTATTGGCTAATTCTTCAAACCACGCATCGTCGTGGATTTTTCGGCCTTTTGTGATCGCACGCCTCCAGTCATCACGGTTCTCAGCGAGATCTTGCCAGGTGCGGCAATCGATACCAAATGTAGCCATGTCCCGCTTCACGCAGTCCTTGAAACGAAGCATGGGTCGCCCAACGTTACGCTTTTGAAATGCCACTTGACTCAGCATGATTTGCCTCGGCAAACGAGAACAGTCCATCCGTTGCACATGCCCAAGCCACCGCAAACGCCTCTGTTTCAGCAGGGCCGTAATACTTGGCAGCTGTGCAACTTCAAGAACTTTCTCGTTAGTAACTCTGTCCTTCCATGAAATATTGAGAATATTCCGAAGACAGCGCATGTGGAAGATATTAAGCCGACGTTCCTGACCAGCGTACGACGTCCTGGTTTCAGCTCCGTACAAGAGTGTGCTCAAAACACAAGATTGGTAAACATTCATCTTGGTTGCTATAGTCAGATGTTTGTTATTCCACACTCTTGTACGCAGCCTGCCGAACGTTGTGGCCGCCCTGCCGATGCGGATATCGACCTCTCTATCAATAGAGAGGTAGCTTGACACGGTTGACCCTAGGTAGCAGAATTTGTCAACCACCTCCAAAGGCACGCCTTCCAGCAGGATCGTCGGCTGGTAAGAGTAACCTTGCGCCAAGATTACGGTCTTCTTTATATTTATTGACATGGAGAACAGATCACAGGCATAGGCAAATTTGTCGAGTATGGCTTGAAGCTCCTGAGGTGTTTTTGCTACGAAGGCTGCGTCATCTGCAAAGAGCAGACTGTCGATAAGTAGGTCTACACGGTTGCGACGAGATTTGAGAAGGTTGACATTAAACAACTTACCATCTGCTTGACATCAGTAACAGTGATATTATACATAATATATGATATTATATATTATATGTTTATGCTATTGTTGCTTTACTAAAATGGTGGCTCATTAAAATCAGTCAGTATGGGAATGTCTGAAACTATCGGATATACGAAAATATGTTCTTAGATACCATGTCATCGATTTTAATAAACAGAAAAACTGCATTAATATATTTGAAGAAAAAAAACTTCCCAACAGGGGAATCGAATCCGGTTGTTTTGAAAAAATAAACTTATCTGCACTATTTCTATTCGGATATCCATTGTGTAGGTCTTAAGCAGTAAATAGTAGTATTTGTTTTTAGGAACTATATCCCCTAAGAAGCATGATGTCTAAAATGAATAAAATACATTGTTTTCACATATTCAACACGTTTTCTTTTTCTAATGCAGTTTTTTTTATCAAAATCGATGATAGATAATTATGGTCTCTAAAAACAAATACTACTTAGTATGTCTTATGCATTCAGAATTTCTCTTTCAAAAAAATAAGTTTTAAGACAAAATATTATTAAATGACATACTGAAATTTCTATTGCTCCCTAGGGAATTTCACTTTTCTATTACTCCCGCTATGCATGCAAGCAATGGCGCGCTGAGACAGCAAGTGTGATAAAAAGGTGACATTAACTGGCCCCCAAGATCGCCTGATTTGACAGCTCCTGATTTTTTTTCTGTGGGGTTATTTAAAAGGATTTGTCTTTTCTAATTGGCCAACGAACCTTTAGCAATTAAAACAAAATACTCGAACCACGATCACTGAAATCATCATCAATCATGATGAACAGGGTTGGCATCTGCGATGCTACTGGAGGTGGATATTTGTCTGATTATTTTCCATGTGTAATTGCCGATCCAAAATAATTTTATTTAACCAGTGATACTTTATATTTTTTGTATTATGTATAGAATAAAATATTAAATAATATCTTATTTGGCCTACCTGTATGATTATGAATATATTCTAGATTGACTTATACACTGTTGTGTCAACAGTACTTTCAAATCCCATTGTAATCGCTGTTTAATAATACCTACTTTTATACCTCTTCCTAATATAATTATTACTCGAACTTTATTGCGCCACCGCAGAGTACTCGACATCTTCTCACGAAATTTAGCTTTGCTCCTTACCTTGTTCTTTTGGTAATACGTCAAAACAGCGGTTAACTAGATAACTAATTTTAAATAATGATTTAGGCATAATATCTCATCAATTTGCGAAAGAGACAGAAATATATTTGTCACGATGACAAATGTCTACTCTTTTCGAAGAACGTCAAAACAAACCACTCTGTTCTAAATTCAAATTATTGACAACCTAGTCAAGACGTGTGGCTGACCATAAAGAATTTAAAGCGATGTGTATATGACGCTAAGGTATATTTTCCATAAATGTTGAGATATTTACGACCACCCTGACTGCTCAGATATTTCTGATTATCTCTGTGTTCCGATATGTTTGCCTAATTATACGTTACGAATTCATTGAAAAGTGGTTGCTCCTAAATTTGTGACGAATTACATGCCTCTAATTTATTGCCCTTTTTTACGTAACGAATTTATTGAAATTTTACGTTGCTCCGATTTATTTGGGGACCTCGACCGCTACCATATATCTGATGGCGACTGTACTAACTATATTAGATGCGGTTTAATCTAACTACAACATGGTATATTTTAAATTTCTTTTGGTTTAATATGAATATATTATATAACGTGATTTTCTAGTGTCGTTGAAAATGTATGCAAAAATATTTAACGCTTGATAAAAAATAACGAAGAATTTTTTTATAAAGTAACGGGAATGATAAATATACAGATAATTTACTTTACGAGTAAATTATTGTTTTAATGAGCACCCATTAGCGGTTAGCTTTGTTTTCTCCGAGACGAGATATGCCAAGATTTTTCGTCCTTTCTTTTCCCTTAGCTAATTATTTTATGCTAATTTTATCTGTACTCCGGATAATTGTCTCTCGTCTGGCTTCACCTGTTTTAAGGTGTCGGCGAGATTTTTCAAAGATTTCTTTACTTGTGATATAGACGCTAGCAGCTAAATTTACAGCCAGATTTAGACAAAGGTCAATGAACTTGAGTAATGTAAGGATTCTCCCAAGTACATTTTTTCTCAGACACTCCCATCACTCACGAAAATATTTTTGAATAATTCCTATTTGTTTTAGAAATGCTCTCCTGGGAAAAACTTATTATTTTAAAGTGTTTTTTAAGCACATGATTGGTATAACAGTATGCGGCGAGATAGACTTCCCGTCTTTTACTAACGGTATTAATAAAATAGAGACAGATAATCTATCTCGCGGCGACAAACTCTCGCGTCAATCATGTGCTAAGCCTACTGTATGCCAAATTGCTTTAGCTTTAAGGCCACAGATTGCTTAGCTAACTGTCTATTGGCAATATTTCGCGCCACATAAATGTATACTAACAGCTATCCTAAACATCTCTATAGGGCACTACATAAACACACTGCGGATTTTTCCAGCGGCAAATCCAGTCTGCGATAAACTTCCCCGTGTAATGGACAGCGTTACACCCTTATCAGGAATTTATTAGGTATCGTATATAGTACAAATACAGTGGCCATCTGAGCCGTCGATTTCTCTGCTTCTATACGTGCTTGATGTATGTATAGTTCCTGACGGGAGGGTATTTCCACAAGCGCCCGTGAAACGTGTGTAAACGTTGCTAAGGATTTCGGGTATGTGATCAAGGTATTTGTATTGCGAAGTGTTGAGTTGGTGTTACAAGAAGGTGTAATGTGGACGTAGGGATAGATCGATCTCAAGGAGATCACTGAATATGTGAACATACACAAAATCGTTGTAAATGATCGAGATATTTTTGGAATATGTTTTTGCTAAACGACTACTACTGCTACAACAGTTCACTGAGTTTTATAAATGCGCATTGATATCTTGAGTTAAATTGACTGTCAAATTTAATTATTTTTATTCAGTTCACTTCACTGTTGTAGAAATAATGACACCTTGAGAGCGCTGTTAGTGAAATTAAACTTTAAGTGACAAGATTCAATTTTCAAAAATTGTAACTAAGTAAATTTTTTCCAGTTAATAAATAATAAATATAATAGTCGTAGTGAAACTATTTCCAAAATAATAAAATTACGAAAATTGCAATAAATGAATAATACCGCGTTGTAAAACAATAGAGAGATTTTTCTACACCAGAAACGACTCGTAGCGGTTTTATTCAATAGTTGATTTGATTTAATCATCAGGTTTGCAAAATGAAAATTATGTTTCTTAGACATAGTTAGGTAGGTATCTTTGCCATAATAATTACGAGTACCTATATAAATATATTCACCAGCCGAATTAACTTATCTAGTAAAGGCTCAAGGGCTACAATTTGATTCATATTGCAAAATATCGTCAAACATACTGAATTATGTACATAACGTAATTAATTCATCTTTACAAATACCTAATATTATAACTATTTATTCAGAATGAAAATAATCAAAAGTACGAGAGAATGAGATTTTCACTTTAATAATTGTTTATAAAAGTTAATTGTATTTAAAATAGTAAATATAAACATTAAATCAACTTGCCTACTAAATTTATATTTCAACATCCAAGAAGAATAATTTATTTTTCAGTAGCCCTAAAATTACATTAATTAAATATTATTTTATCTACGAGTACAGTGAAAGAATTGGCGAAAATGAAATAAAGTTCATGCTTATATAATTTCGTAGGTATCTCACTATTTATTATCATTATAGTCTAGCAAACCGGTTTAACCACAAATTGCAACAAGTTGAACATTTCTATGAATATGTGCATAATAATTATTGATCATTTTATCTATGTACACCTTATTATTCAAATAATTTAAATAGTAATCCATAATCATTGTATGCTCTTGGGGCTCATCTTATAATAGTTACCTCAAACAGAAAAAAAACTGGAACCGTTTAAGGATCACTCGTGTGTCTGTCAGCCTATTTGGTCCTCCAAACTAATGTGAGGTGACGACTTTAAATATTTTTTTTTATTGAAACATAAGTAACATGGAAATTTAATTTGAAAATAGGCGAAAAATTATAGTATTAAAGTATATGCGCGTTAATAACGTAGCGGCAGCTCATGCTGGGGCTACTGTCGCCGTACCATGAGTTAGAAAGTATCGGTAACGTTAGGTATTTCTCGATACTTAAATCAGGCCATCGCGCTCACTCCAATGCGGCAGAGCGAGTGCGATAGAATACATTACGTATTACGTTTCGAGTAAAACCTAAGGTATGTAGGTGTCCTTTACTTTCCAACTTATGGTACGGCTACAGGGTGCTTAGCCAAGATGCCAATCGCTAGCGCTTAGTAGTACTAACGTAGTTTTCCCTCTCTGTCACTCTTTCATATTAGTGCGACAAAGACAGTTATAACGATGAAGCGCCAGCGATTGGCAACTTGGCTAAGCACCCTGGGCTCCATACAATCTGGTGATTTGCTCAATATGTAATAATTTTTTTTAGACTTTCAGTTATTTTTGATCCGTATTCCAGCGACTAAATATAATTATATTTACGACAGAATTTTATTATAATGTTTATATTTTAATTGAAGTTGTCATTTCTAGCTCTGCCTACCCGCAGCGTTTTTATAGAATAAACTTCGTGAAAGCAATTAAACTATTTTGTTTATCTACACAAATATCGTTAAGTGCTCTAAACGCGTTCAGAAACAATAGACAATGACCAGCATTACCCACCATCAGAACTTGGCACATACATAAAGTTAACATTATATACGATTTTCCGGAGGTTATGAGTTTTAAATTTGGAACAGCTGTCAGATTCAAGTGGGGTGTCTATTCTGGTATCTATAGATATTCAGCCAGTCATCGACACAAAAAGTTAATTCAGTATGTTTTTTAGTTACAATCGGACGATATTTTCATATCGAGTGACACAAGATTAGGGACATCACTCGATTGTCTATGATTTAAAAAAAAATTACAGAGATTCAAATCGCTGCCATTCAGAGCAGCTGTCTTTTTGTTTGTTGGCTTACTACTACAAGTGAACAATTGTGAAAAAAATTGAATACTTTGTGATAATACTGATAATTACTTGATAATGAGTGGCAGTGACTCGAATAACGATATGAGCACTCCGCCGGACATATTCAATGCAGCTATGACAGCAACTAACAACCTGTTGCCGCAAAAGTAGAGAGCCAAGTATGAGAAAGCTTTGTTTCTGAACGCGTCTTAGAGCACTCATGATATGTGTGTAGATAAAGTAGTGTATGCAACTATACGTAATCAGGCATTACAACACTCGTGTGATACTATTATGAAACTCACCTTCGGTTCGTTTCATAAACCCACACTCGAGTTGTAATGCCCCTCATTACGTACGGTTGCATAAACTACTATTATGTTGTGTCACCCACCACAGGGAATCAAATAAATTACAATTTCGAAACAGTTTACTAGCGAAAAATGTACTTGGGAACTTTGATAACGAGCTAATTGAAATGCTAATGAGGTAGAAGCTGGCTTGTTAAATATTTATTATTTTTATGAAAGGCGATTTCAACAATGGCCGAAGCGTTGATGAAGTATTTTACGTCGAGGCAATTTTTTTATATCTCTTAAGATGGCGCCTTTCATAATGAGGAACATTCGGGAATATTAAGCTTACTTGATTTTATTTTATATTTTTATGATAACAATAGTAATATAATAATGCTGCGTTTGCCTAGCCGTGGACGTCCGACCACAAGATGGACAGACGATCTTATGAAGGTTGCCAGGACACGCTGGATGAAGGTCACATCTACTAATTAGTCAATAATTTAAGTAACCTTTTCAGCTGGAAGTCACTAAAAACGCCAGTTTTGTAATTTTGTGCAAAAGTAAATGTTACTTTACATTCAACGTTTTAAATAGATTAAAATAGTCATTATCATTTCTTAACATTACTACACAATAATTCTTAATTTTTGCGGTTGTTTCTAACAAATTGCTACTTGCCACCAGCTTTAACTAATATTTACTGGTGACGATTTATAATGAATTCATTCATAAATCGTCCATGCAATTCTGAACGCCACTGTACTTTAAACAAATTTATTTAATAATTGATTAAATGATATAGTATTTGAAATAATAATGTAGTAATTCATATACTATATTATTTTCAAAAAATATTCTTAATATTGCGAATTCAAGTATGATATGTGGCTTTCAATGTAAACAAACAATATATTGTTTTTATGTTCCACAGATAGGCCATAGATTTTATAGAGCAAAACTGCATCAAAATCTGGAATTATTTGAATGCAATGTTGCTAACCCGCGATTTTTAAAATGTTTCGCCTTTTTCTACTGCCACCAGTAGACAGGCAAAGTATAATATAATTAATACTTACTTGGAACTAACAGCGGTTTACTTTCCAGACAATAGATATCTATTCAAACCACTAGTGAACATAGAACATCGCTCAAGCTGAAAATTACTTATTAGCGACACAAATGAAATCTAAATTGGAAATTGAACATGAGCTTTATTGCTAGACGAAACCACGCCTAATTGAACTTGAGCCATGCTGCTAGACGAAACCACCCCTAATTGTGAAACCACATGTCATAATAATTTACCCCTTACAGCCGACCCGCGGGGCCAGACCTCCAGTTACTTACATAAGTTTATGACGCTCGTAATGTTGTGAGAGTAAATTAAATAAATTATCAGATAGATGGCTGTACATCACTTGTTTATATGCGACTAATTTTCTTTCCAGTAAAACATATATACAATTTAAATCGAACCAAAGCTTCTCGTAACTCTCGTAAGGTAACATCATATCTTTTTAAAGCTCTTATTATGGCTTGGGTCTCTTATATTTTAAATTGAATAAATAAAACAAAGGTTATTCGGCATCAAATTCGCTTAAAACATTCCTCAAATAAAAATCAAGATCGGGACTTTCACTAATGTAATGTAACTACGAATATATTTTTCCCGTTTCTTTGAGGATAAGCTAAAATGCAGTACAATTTTGTGAGCACAGTTCGTAGACTACTTTCATCAGATACTTTATAAAATGAATTCATATGTGCCTTTGTATTTTCTGTACAACAACTGTACTTTACTCGTCATTACTAATACTAATACATTTTTCTGATTTTGGAATACTACTTCGCGAGGCGAAAAATGTCTACATTTTTTTTATTTAATGTATGATTATTAGCAATTATTACACCGTTCAATTAAATATGTATATCTCTACCGAATTGGGTATTTCTAGTAGGTACTAACGGCCACTGAGTTATGCTGCGAACAGACAGACAGACGGACACGGCGAAACTATAAGGTTTCCTAGTTTACAACGGAACCCTAAAAAGGACAGAAGTAGAAAAAAAGTAGGTATTATCTCAAGTTCGGTTTACATGAATTCAAGTTTTTTTTGATTGAAACCAAATATTAACTGCAAATAATGGTACCTACATTATTTACATAAAAAATTATGTTTATCTATCTGTCACAATTGGTAAAAGTGTACCTACACGTCGATACGAGTCATCTCCTATACTACATCTAGTAATTGATCTGTGTACTACAGCTTCTCGTAACCCGCAGTTTGGGATTTGCGTTAGGAAAGCCTTAATCTGTAAAAATCCCCCTTTAAAAACACTTACGTAAACTTACTGAAGGAATTCTATTCGGGAACCTTTTACTGCTCTGAAAGTGGCTGGGGTCTTACGACACATTATTTTGTAAATAAAAATAGATTTGAGATTAAAGTTACGTTAGTATGATGACGTTTTTATTTCTCAGTTTAATGAGCATACGGTTAACGGCATAAAGTTTAGATAAATATAATTTAAAATGTCCATCGCGATTCAGCGCGGAAACGCTGCGAGTGTGATGAGCACCTTTGCATCGGTAACCAATCGTTAAGATCGATAGCTTCATTTATGGGTTTTGTTTAGGTTTAATTTTATTTCAGTTGATAGGTATTTTAAAATTACTTTTACTTATTTATTTCTTAAGATTTAGTTTGTAGTCAGTATTCTTCTAAGTAGCTTTTGTTTTCGATTCATAAATATATTAAATTTAAAATACTGTAATATCAAAAGGTCTAGATTTTAGCAGTGAGTACTCAAGAAGAAAATACTCAAGATTTTTAACGTACGTATATCAGGTACGCAAATGAGCTGTTATAAAATGTCTAAGATAATTGTAATGCGATGTCCCAAAAACTTTCCCGCCGCAATCAAAGTTACGCTGAAATAATATGGCATTTGATATTCACACAATATCTGAGTCTGATACATGTTCTTATTGCTAGAAATTATAATACAATCAGTTGATAACTAAAACTACACAGTGAGAGCTGTAATAATCTGACTAATACGTATTATAAAACGTATTGTAAAAATACAAATCAAATTATTTATTAAATAAATATTTTGATTTGTACTTTTTAATTTTCCCCAGTAGTCACACTACTATAATAAATAATACTATATAAATTATAAATATTAGATGTCATATACCAAAGAAAAACGAGATGGTGAGATGGTGATCTTGGTCGTTTTTCTTTGGTATATGACATCTAATATTTATAATTAATATTATAAACTTGAAAGTTTGGAAGTACATGGATATTTCGATGGTTGTGTGACTCAACTCCCTATGTCCAGGTGGCTTATGATGGTCCCGTTTTATATATTTATCATGCTATGCATCACTTGCACATACTTGTTAAGGTGCATGCAGACCAAAAGAGCATTCGCTGTTCTATGCCCCTACTCTACGAAATTCGATCGTTACACGAAACGTGATTCGTTGATTTCGTAGAGTGGGGGATAGAACAGCGAATGCTCTTTTGGTTTGCATGCACCTTTAGAACTTGAAGGCAACAACGACGAACGATTAAACACGGTACCATCATAAGCCTACAGGATGTTTGACTTAACCTCGTATATGAAATGTATGTATTTTGTACATAAATATATTTTTGTGATACGAGGTTGAGTCACACAGACAGCAATTTGTTACTATTCACATAAAAAGTACGTAATGGATTTCAAAGAAAATTTATTATTAATATTTTGCTTATACATCTGAATAACACATCGGCTACAATTTATAAATTAAATTTGGTTGGTCTGAATCTATCACAATTGACATACAGCCTGGTGATATATGTATAGACGGACAAGAGAGGACGGACGAATGAGCAGCGAAGTCTTGGTAATAGAATCCTTATTTCAGTCTTTGCATTTGCATACAGTACAGAACCCTAAAAAAGCATGGCCTGCGTGATAAATTGATAATAAACAGTGTTCTCATCACACTGCTGTCTAAGCGCGCCATTGCTTGCGTGCGTAGCGGGAGTAATAGAAAAGTCAGTACGTTATTTAATATTATGACTTAAAACTTATTTTTTTGTCGGCAAGTGTGATGAAAAACATCGGTAAGCGGAATACTAACTCGAGTCATAAAGGCTTTACATACTTACCTCCCTTGATGCTCAATGTACTATTTGACAAAGACAAGAAAAGAGTGAAAAAAATAAATACATGACAGTCTGTCACCTGACAAAACAAGCCTGTCAGACTTGGCATTGTTATTATATTTTTTACGTATTTAATAGTATTTTCCAATTATGAGTGGAAGAAACGATATGGACCAAGACAAGGTTACATTGATCGAACGAATTCCTCACGTTGACACTTTCTTTATTTGCTTTGGCTTAAGATGTGGCTGTATATTTTCAGGGATAATTGGAATTGTAAGTATTTATGTTTTTTTAGCCACACTTGCCCAATATCGGATTAGTTAAGCAGCTAACACTGGCC
Source organism: Thaumatotibia leucotreta (assembly GCA_025490895.1). NCBI lineage: Eukaryota > Metazoa > Arthropoda > Insecta > Lepidoptera > Tortricidae > Thaumatotibia > Thaumatotibia leucotreta. Next base: position 25,813 of record JALPQI010008886.1, read on the forward strand.
CATTTTTTGCACTACTATTCGTTTTAATCTCGTTAATAGTGAGTTTTGGTTATCAACCAACGATTAAATGTGTTCTTTAGGCACTGGTCTCACTGCGAGCTACTAAGCTATGAACTATCGGCTATAAACACGAACAAAAGATACGCACTCCTGTGTAAATAAAAGAGACACGGCGATACTCGCCCAGCTATCAGCTATCACCCCCGGGCGAGTATTGCCGTGTTTCTTTAAAGGTCTTCGCACACTATAACAACTCCACCCCAACGCGGCAGCAACTCTACTCACACTCACGATGAGTAGTCAACTAGTTGATCCACCCAATGCTCACTAGTGGACAATGCGGTGTCAACGAGTGGGCAATGAAAATGATTGCTCGATACACGTCAGTCGCAAACGCATAGTCGTTGCGTGGACAACGTGTGGTCGTTGCGTGACAAACGAGTCCGGGTTGACCTCTAGTGTACGATGGCCACTCGTCGTACACTATTTTAATATCATTTTTTGAATTTAAACCTTGAACATATGACACAGGGTTTAAATTTAAATGATTAGACTTGAGTCGAGTGGGTGTGGAGTTGATATAGTGTGCAAAGGCCTTCATTTACACGGGAGTGGGTATCTCTTGTTCGTGTTTATAGCCGATAGTTTATAGCTAAGTAGCTCGCGGTGAGACCAGTGTATTAGTATCTTTCTGTTTTCAGATACTCGGTATTATGTCGTTTCTCGGTTACCTAGTACTCATAGGCCGCCATAAGCTCACCACCTCAACTACATTATTGTTGTTGATGCTGGCATTGTTTGCAATCACCAACATTATGATGTTAGTCGGCTCCGTATTACTGCTGATTGCCGCTTGTTGTGTGAGTACACAATACTTTTGGAATAATGTATGTATGTATGTAAATTCTTTATTGTACACAAATGAAACAGGTAAAAAAAATACACAATTCAAAAAGGTACAAGGGCGAATTTATCCCTGAAAGGGATCTCTTCCAGTTAACCTTTGAACAAAAGAGTGAACTATATGAAACAAGAGATAGGCAAACAAACGTCTACTGTGCGTGATTTGAATGACTACTGTAAATATATTATATTACCTACTATGCTTAATCCGTACATATACTACACATATAGTTATAATGTAAAATACATATAATTATGTACCTACATAGTATACTACATATCTATAAATAAAATAAAATACTCAACCATTTCACAAGCAGTCGGAGAGACACAACTTCTTCAGACCGTTTTTGATAAAATATAGGAATCCAGAAAACAAACTCCATTATTTAATTAGCCACCTTACAATAACTAACCTTATTTTACCTATAAAAAATGATCATGAGTTGTACGCTTAGCACATGGTATGTCAGTTTGTCGTCGCGAGATAGATTTTCCATCTTTTACCAACTATGTGAATAAAAGAGGGATGGATTGTCTATTTCGCAGCGAAATATTGTCGCACTGATCCTGCTAAGCCTACTGTAAATATAATTTGCTTTTAATCAAAGGTGACAAATACTAGCTGCTGCTCAAAAACGGTCCATGGTAATTTTTATGTTTGTTTGTCTACCTTACAGTACGAACAAAGTAAATTTTGGATTTAAAATGGCCAGGTAATGAAACGCCTAAATAATTGACAAATAACATTTTTTTTTCTCAGGAATGTCCCGATACAATACCAGCCTACATTTGGATTTGTATTATATATTTTGCCGTTAATTTGTTACTGGGTATTGGTATTCCAGTTATTTTGGTAATGGAAGGGGGAAGACTATTTTTCGTCGCCTTAATTTGGAGTTGTTGTGTTATGATTTTCTTTTTGAGTAAGTATGAGTTTTTCATCTCTCTTATTCGGATAGTTTGATTTATATTTAAATATAACCGGTAAGAATATACATTATGGCATTTTTTCCCCTTTAGAGTTATACTTTACCAGGTTTTTAAGTATATTTTGGAATTAGTAGTGTAACTAGCGTTCTAAATGCATTTTAATTACCACATTATAACACGCATTTTAAGTTACCTCGAGGCTGGTACCTACTTTCACATTTATGAAAAGCAAATTTTAACATGTACATAATTTGGAACATTCCCATTTATGAATTATACTTATGATAGTTGCTGGGAATGTTCATTGTATGTTTACTAAAATATCAATAAACCGTTTCCAGTATGGACTCATATTTTGGCTGTTGCTAAATCGTACATGTGGCATCTCTATAACAATGTTCCGTTCCCGTGCGATGGAGCTGGTCGTGATCGTTCGTGTAAGCCATTCCCTTAAAAAGAAGATCCGTAGTTTTGCAACTAAGAAGTCCACTAAATTGACGTAAGTATAATCAATTAATCACTTCGCAGCCCAAAATGCTCATAATAACATTGCACCAATCGGTGACCATATATAACATGGACGTCTAACGCTACCTCAAAAATACCCCCAAAAACAGTGGTTCAAATGTGCCAAGATGGGCAGCACATAGCGCTTTTCTTAACACTGCACAAGTGCATATACATATGTCGGCGCAACATCTTTGACAAATGTAAATAGAATAATTATATCCAATCAAAAGTTTGATGGACCAATCACAACTATTTTTAAATGTCGCTTTATGTTTTTATAGGTTGATATTGAAATTCTTTACCATGATGTATTGAAAACGGGGTGACACTTGTCAACTAAAATTCAGGACCGTTCTTGAAAGATAATTTAGTATAGCGTGCGGTTACCATGTTTATTTGTTCGTAGGCGCCGATACATAGGTAGTTACTAATTTAAATATTATTTCGATATTATATCCAATCAAACGTTTGATGGACCAATCGCAACTATTTTTAAATGGCGGTTTATGTTTTTATAGGTTGATATTGAAATTCTTTACCATGATGTATTGAAAAGGGGGTGACACTTGTCAACTAAAATTCAGGACCGTTCTTGAAAGATAATTTAGTATAGCGTGCGGTTACCATGTTTACTTGTTCGTAGGCGCCGATACATAGTTACCAATTTAAATATTATTTCGAAATGCGGGCGAATGAAGGCAAAATCCTGGGTAAAACTGTAAAGTGTATAACTGTATAATTAAAATAAATAATGAGACATTCACAAGCGTTACGCCTTTTTGTATTGCATGCTACGTGTGAAAAAAATGTATATTTTATTATGGACTTGGATCCCGCACTTCCATTACATTACAGAATAATATGCTTTAACATTTTTCCGGTCCCAGCGAGATTTATCGAAAAATTGTTGAACATAAATCAGATGACTTTTACGAATCAGGGCAGCCATTAAATTAATTGCAGTTCTTACTCGTGCTGCCAAAAACTGTAAATTACTCAGAATGTTTTATTTAAACAATGACATCATCTACTCGGTGAGATGGTTAGATGATCTACCTATTAGGTGCGTTCATGATAGGCTAGCAAATTGGGTTTGTCAGTAAGAAAAGCCACATAAGTCTCCTTTTCGAAGAGCGGACAAATTTTCAAAATATTTTCTAGGTAATATGCATAAAACAAAAAATATTCATTACCAATTGCAAACTAGCTAAAAATAGTTAACTGGAATTGGAAAAACTGACCAAATGCAAGTCAGGCCATGCTCAGTGTAGGGTTCCGTATTTATTCAATGTATGGACCTAATATTTCTGATTTTTTTCACAGGGGGACACAATGTTTTTAAATTTTAGAGCGATTATCACCGAAAATAATGACTTAAAAGGAAAAACTTTATTTTAGGATCCGTATTCTTTTAAAAAATACAGATTTCGTGGCAGATTTGGTCGTGTGGTGATGGCAGTAAGAATACATTTGTGACCACCCCAACTCCTCCTGCGGGTATCGTAAGAGTCGACTAAGGGGTTGAAGTCTCACTGACCATTATTTGATAAAAGAGTGATGATGGGCAGCAGCGTCATTATAGTGGACACATTACTGCGATCGCCAATCCGCTTGCCCAGCGTGGCGATTATGGGCATTTATTTACTAATGCGTTCATACGCATAATTAAAAAGAGAGGCCTACGTCCAGCAGTGGACTATCATAGGCTGATGATGCTTTCAAAATGCCCATTCATCGATACCTAACACGATAACATTTCATAAAATAAAAGGTCATCCTCACTTTACGTGGTTCCCGAAAAACAATTTGGAATGACCAATAAAAAAATTGGTTGCGCAGCAGCTAACGCCCACACCAAACCTTGTTTCCAATATTTATAGAAATCGTACAATCGCCAACACAATCCGTTGCCGTCTGTACCATTTGCCAACAGTGAACTGACCATTCGTGCACTTTATCCCATCGTAATAAGAGTCACAATTGGTCAATTATAAGAGTTGGCGTTTGTGCGAAAACCGAGCAAGCTGTGTTTAATACGGTTTCTCTTTAATCAGGAGTGGCAGACAAATAGGCTTCGACGGAGGCTCTCTGGGGATGCTGGGATTCGCGGATGCTTTGTAAGCTGCGGTCTAAATGTATGTATTACAATTGTCAAGAAAAGATTGTAGGCTAATTCCGATCAATCAGATTAGGTAATCTGTTTTAGTGTCCTCATTCTCAAAGACTATTATTTTATACTGATTATGTTTGTAAAAGTATGACTTAAAACGGCATATTCGTCGGCTGACAAGCAAAACTCACTATAAAAACTGTCACTACTCTTAGCAACCTCTTATGTCAGTATTAAATCAGAACTGAGATAGGAGCCTTATTTCGAGTAGGTATTTGTTACTTAGTGAGTTATGCTTGTCAGCTGACGATATTTACCATGTAAATTGTGATTATTGAGCATTCGATATTTCGACTCTGTTGCAAATGCCATCTTCATGGAGTAACCTATTTATTTATATATATATTAGTCAGCACACGAACAAAAGATACGCGATATGGGTAAATAAAAAAGAGACACGGCGATACTCGCCCAGCTATCACCGCTGGGCGAGTATCGCCGTGTCTCTTTTATTTACACGGGAGTGCGTGTCTTTTGTTCGTGTTTATAGCCCACAGTTCATAGCTTAGTAGCTCGCGGTGAGATCAGTGCCTTAATATCCCGTTTTATGTCATACTAATAACGTAAATGACCATGTTAGCTTAAAAACTTATAATGTTTATAAAACTTTGATGTATAAAGGTAATAATTATAATAATTATGTGCTTACTGACTTACAAACTGTGTTTTAAATATATACCTATTTTTTATTTCAATATGCACATTGCACAGTCTCAGCTAGGGCCGGCCGCAACACTAGCATCGTGTTGCGGCCGGCCCTCGGCGGACGAAGAAGTCTCAAAAAATTGTGGTATTAACCAGCTAAACCGAGGTCAGTTGCTTAACCCGAAATTGTCCAAGTGAGGCTAAATCATAATGATGTTTGTTTTTCATCCAAAATGAATGGTTAGAGTATCTCGTAATTCTCGAGGGCACCTTGTATATAAACTAAGGATTAGGTGAATTACGCCACTGACGTGAGGAGCTCTTAATAATAGAAGACTATGTGTATGAGATTTAGTCTAATATAACTAATCAAATATTTATTTAGTTCTAAAATGCTTAAAAAAACACTCAGAATACTAAAAGCTAATTATGAAAGAAATAAATTAACTCACCTAGGTTGTTTAAATATTTAAAGTCACTTTATTTTATGATTTATATGTGAAATAAAGTTGTCATCATTTATTTTGTAAGCAATGTTATGCCGCTCACGCCAATCTTAAAAATCATACTTAGTCGATCGAAATGACGAACAATATAATAAAATTTGGTATTTAAAATAATTAAATAATTCTCAATCCGAGTTATTTGTGTAAGATGTCCTAAATATAATATATATGTAGTATATAAATAGTGACTAATATAATATATATGTATATATATTTTATGTGACGAAAGTGGACAACTGAGCTCTCAACCCACCTGATGGAAAGCAGGAACTGAGGCCCATGGACATAGTGACCAAAAAATCGCCTATGCGCTGCCTATTACCTAGTGCTTTAGTGAGTGATAAATTCAGATTTTTGGTCCGTTCACATACTTGACATACAAACATAACCCTTTGTTCATATAAACGTTCCCTAACTTAGCAAGCCGCTAAGAATTGTTTCTCCCTTTCGCTCTTATCAACATGTCTATAAGATAGAAAGCGGCTTGTTAACACTTTGAGCGCCGAGAACTCCCGAGGGGAGTTCTGTTTGGGAGGTCCATTTTCGCTACAAAGCGGAAAAATCACGGGATCGGCTACGAGCGTAGCGCGTAGCACTCGTCCACAAAGAAAGTGTAAAGTTAGCAGACGTTTTATGTTATGAATAAGCCGGATGGTGAGATTGGTGAATGACATTTTCGAAGCGTTTGCAAAAAAAAAATCTATTATAATAATGTGTTGACAATTTTGTTTTAAGATACTCGTATAAATACAATCTGTAGCGATGGAATTTCGCTCCGACGAAATGTTTTATATAGGTGCGGAAGAAGAATGATTTAATTCCAGGTTTTATGGGCACAATAAAATTTTGTGCGATAAAATGTCACGCGAAGCGTAATTTCGCGGCATCAAACAACGAATTTAAATCACTCCAACTTGACATTAAATAAATATAGAAATAAGTTTTTAAAGTAATAACCGTGTCGAAGGAATTATTCTCTCCTAATTAGAAGGTTAACTATGCATTTTTCAATAAACCGATGCATACTTTGAAAGGTTGATGTAACAGGCCACACATAAAACCGTTTTGTTTATTAACGAATATTCTATTAATATTATATCAGCATTTATTACAGTAGTCATTGTCTTGGCACTCAATGTACCATTATCATTATGCTGTACTGTAATCATCACCGGCGTCCTCGTCCGAACTTTATTATTAATTTGTTATTTTTATTTGCTTTATATCATAACCCATAATACTCGTAACTAGTTATATTTATAGTGAAATATGATTTTCGATTTTGTTATTCTGCCACGATTTTCTGAGTAATAGTTAGTGGTAAAAATAAATGTGGTCAAAAGTTAATAGCATGTATTAAATTGTAAATTATTTTATTACACAGGCTGTAGAGCGCTACGGGGAACCTTGTTGGACAGTAAAGTTACCGTTGTGTTCCGTTAATTTTTTGATCTCAATATTTTTTCATTATTCCTTAACTTAACATGTTCAACGAAAAAACGATAATGTAAATCTGACAATGACCCAGTTAGAATGCAAGGCGTCTTTGAGAAAATTCTAAATGTATGTTTGCAACTAGATAATTAATGCAGATCACTATTATTAATTCTTCTAAAGTAAATATAAAGTTATTTTAGCTTAAGGCTAATCGTGTGAACTACATTCTAACTCGACGTTGGATTTTGTATGACTTCGGGGCATCGTGTTAAAACTTTAATTTCAGAAACAATGGCTGACATATTCCTAAGTAAGCATGAGCCCTTTATCTAGGGGTCGTTTAATTTAAAACTTTGCATGAGGGACTAATCTTGCACGTGTCAAGGGACCCCTGTCGCCTTTCCCAGGGTCACTGCATGGATAATGACCACGTTTCACGATTACAATTTCACACATCCATGTTTTATCCGACCAGATTACCAAGGTCTTGGAAGGTGTATGAGTTTAAAGTGTTTCGCGGTAAATGATAGGTCTTCGGTTACTGGCCGACCTGCATTTTAAAAGGTCCGTGGGTCAGCATTACTTATTGTCTTCACAGCCGAATTAACGACAGTGTTTATCCCAAGTGCCAGCGAAATGAACTGGAAGACAATAGCTTTACGACGCTTTAATTTTGTAAAGGTGCTTGGTAAATTATGGGTTTAATTACCAGTCAAAAAATCTAGAAGAATAAGACTTACATAGAAAACTTGATTTTAAATGTTCTGACAGTCAATCTTACCGAAATATTAAATAGAAAAAAGCTACTTCAATTGTAGGTACCTAACTTTTTTCTGCAAGCTTTTTACAAAATAAGTTTAATGAAGAGAAATAGAAAGAAAACAGTCGTTCGCACTACAAGATAGATATAGGTTTTATGACGTGTTACTAAGGGTCGTTATTTTCTTCACATGATTTAAAACTCTTTCAGAATAGACCGCAAGTGCTGAACTAATAGAAAAAGGCAGATACGTCAAGATGAACTAAAATTTATTACGTTCCATAAGCCTCAGGGGAAGTAATAGTTGTTTCCGAAGAAAAATAGTGGTTTATCAGTAAAGCGATTTAACGAGGCTCTGGGTATTTTCAAGAGTGAAAGAAGTAACAAGTATTATGACATAAACGTGGAATTACAAAAAAAATATTGACTTTTTTCTTTTCATTATAAATTCAACGACATACAATTGTATAGACTGAATAAAGTGGAAATAAACAGGACTATTTCAATATTTTGACGCAAGTCATTCATTCATTCACTACATTTTTTGCAATTAGTATTTCATTTGGATGTGTGTGAAATCACCTCAACTCTGGTGAAATCACCTATACCAACGGACGTGCAATTGTGGTATGAATATTACATTTTTCCCTGATAGCCGTCGTCGTCTTAAGGTTCAAGAAAATGCGGCTCTTTTATTTTTATGTCCTATAATTAGTTTTTTTTAAGTGAGTGAGATGACATTTGTGCAGTTTTATGGATGAACAGAGCCTAATGCTTTTTGTTCGCAGACGTTTTTGCTTGAAACAAAATTAATTCATATAGGAAATCACGCAAGTATCAATATCGTTTAAGTGGTAAAATAAATGTTGCCTATTTAACCCTAAACTTGGCAGAATTTAAAAAAATCGTGCGTTCTAGCCTCCTCGCCGCTATGTAGAGCAAAAAATTCTATATTTAAAAAACATACAAAAAGTGGGTCAAAAAGTATGTATCTTTTAAGATACTCTGCCAAGTTAAGGGTTAAACTCAGTGGTGCCCTGCGCAATTCTCTACAATTTTATGTCGCGCTATATTCATTAATAATCAAACTTTTATATTCTCAGTACCCAATTTCAGGGATCCCCCCTAGTTCAGGAATACTATGACTTATACCCAGGCAATACTTAATATTTTGCTATTGATTCAGAAAACAAGATATTTTAGGTAATCGAAATACTTTAAATTTAAAATGTATTTTAGTAAATGATAGTATTTAATTTAATGAATGATTAATTAATTATAGTATTTTTTTCCGCAAACGTAAAACTTAAAACATTTCCATTTACATAAAAGAGAATTTATGTAAATGGAAATGTTTTACTTTCATAGTTCACGAGAGACTTTTCTAAGAATATTTACACTAAACTTAACATGAGTTTGTGAGCAATTGGTTCCAATTTTTCACAGGTTTCACTATCGAAAGTAACATGTAATGTCAGTCATGACTTTTTTTTTGGGGAACCACACAGTTTTTTATTATTTTTTTAATTTGTGTTTTTAAGTAGTAGCACTACTACGTATGTAAATTATAAATATGACGGAAAACCCGGACGACAGCCGAGCTAAGAGGGGTAGAATTTTAGCTATCTACCTCCTAGCTACTCGTTACTAACAGTACCCAGAATACTGTATCTACGCATCTACGCACTGGTAGAAAACGAATGGAGAGTTCTAAGCTTGCGTCCATGCATAGATGCATAAGGTGCATTCAGACCAAACAAGTATTCGCTATTCTATCCCCCGCTCTACGAAATCAACGAATCACGTTTTGTGTAACGATCGAATTTCGTAGAGTGGGGGGATAGAATAGCGAATGCTCGTTTGGTCTGAATGCACCTATAAAAATAACTTCCTTCGTTAGAATGTAAAGCCTTCACATAACAAGACGAGAGTGAATCGTTCAATGTCTAACGCGAGAATTAATTAATGAACACTGTAGTAGTGACCTTTTTACTGTCAGGTCACCAGCCACCTGTCTACCTGCATGGACCAAGCAAAGACCACTCCAAGCAAACCATTGCTTATCATTTTCTAGATTTTGTAAGTAACTCATGTCTCCGACAAATATTAGATGTCATATACCAAAATTCCGTAAGGAATTCGCATAAGAGGCAGGTAGCACGTATTGCTTGCTCCTTAGAGTATGGTCAACGATGCCTAGCCTAGTAACAACTATGGATATACCCCAGAAATTCGACCAGTTTTCACTGAGTTCGAGTAACCAAGTGGTTTATGCATCAACCACGAAAGCGGAGGACGTGGGTTTAAATTCCGACGCTGGCAAACTCTATATTTTTTCTTGGTATGTCATAATACACATCTTATATTTATATTTGAAAAGAGATCTCTCAAAAGATTACTTATTGTACTGCTCATTTTTATACTACCCTGTATGTTAACATTATTCGTACATTATTAACACTACGAGCGAGAATATAATACTAGTAGATTTACGCAGCCGCAACTGCCTCTCATGATAAGGTATAGCCGAACAAAATACGGTTTTCACAAAACGTTACGTTAATTACGTCGCAGGCCCTAAATCAGGGTTCCGGCGGCATTCTGTCATGATTCTGTCACAGCAACAAAAGGTAAGTGTTACGTAAAATGTATTCAATGCTGCGGAGCGATTCAGTGTCAGGGGTGCCCTTGCCGTGGTTCGCTTTATAAATGAACCGCAAATTTCGGATGTTCGTGTACCTGCAGAGACAGATAGCATCACGATGTTTGACCTTTATCATGGTCATATTTTTTATATTACACATTTTATGGTATTTCTATGCTGAACTCTAGGGTTTATAATGTTAAGTAGTTTTTTGTACTTGATTGATTACTATGGGTTGGAACTATGGGTGCAAAACTTTAACAAAACTTTAAAATTGACATATGGGAACAGTTTAGCTAAGAAAAATACAAATATTATTGAAAAATCTGTATCCAATTTTATTCCCTATCTCGAAATCTTAAACTTACAATGTGTGAGTGTGTAGATATGTATATTTTATGGATGTATGTGCTATGTCAAGTACACTTGAGAAGTTTTGTTAAAGTTTTGCACCCATAGTTCCGACCCCTATGATTACCGTTATAAATAATTAAAAACAAATATTTTTAAACAAAGATGACTGCGTTTATCTTTTATAGGATCGTTATTTTCTGCAAAATATGATAAGTAGTTTACAAATCGATTTCTTTTGTTTTGGGCTTTAACCAAGAGGTACCACTATCACCCATAAGAATACTCATCTGTTAGCGATCCCTGGCGTAGTCTTAATGTAGTGAAAAAATCTTTTCCTGGAAGTAAGTGGTGAAATATGTACATAAAACGGAACATTTAAAAGAAACGTGGTGTACCGATAGTCTAGTTAAAATTGCAAAAGGTGCATTCCACGAAAAAGTTCACCGATATCCCGTACAAACACGGTTTTTCTCAAAATTATGGGTTTGTCGAAGTTGTCTTTCGTGACTAGAGGAGTAAAGTTAAATGTTGCTCAAAAATATATACAAAATACACGCGTTTGTACGGGACAGCCCATGGAATGCTCCAACAATCCGTTACTTATATCACCACTTACTTTCAGGAAGAGATTGTTTTCCGACACTCAAGGCTATGCCAGAGATCCCAAGCAGATGAGTAGTATTCATATGGGTGATAGTGGTAACTCATGTCTAAAGCCCAAAGTAAAATAAATTCTTTATTTACTCTAGAAAAAAAATGTTTCACACCCCTGACCCAAGTGAAAAACTTAAAAACGCCTTCCTTCGTCAATGACCCGAAAAATGCCGGAAAATTTACTATCTAACATTAGTAGTACGACGGCAATATACTTAGTAACAACCCTCGGGTAAATCGAGCGTGGAGATGGCATCGACCGTCGGCTTGGGGTCATTAAAATGAAATTTGCTTTCACGCTAACCGGAATATCGTGGCAGATATGAGCTCAGAGCTCAGGCGTCGTGAAATGACACTGTTTATAGTGTGCGGTACTTAGAGGCTTAATATATAAGTTGTAGAAATGTGCGATATTGGGAAGGTTGAGTGAAAATATGGTCTAGGTATGTTTAGCACATGATTAGTCAATATGTCGCCGCGAGATAGATTTTCCATCTTTTGCTAACTATATTAATTAAAGAAAGATGGATAGTTTATCTCGCAGCGACATATTGTCGCACTAATCCTGTGCTAAGCCTATAGGTTGCCATTCGTACCTAGCACCGTTTAGATTAACTGACTGATGATCAGAGAAGCTTAAGACTTTCCCTGTCTGATATTTTACTCAGGAAATGTATATACTCAGGAAATGTATATGTTTTAGTCAGGAAATGTACTATCAATAACTCTACGAGTTATTGATAGTACATTTCCTGACTAGTGCGGGAAAACTTTTTTCGGCGAGGGTGAAAGTTAGAGCCCGAGTGAAACGTGGGCGACAATCACCTGAGGTAAAAAAAGTTTTTGCACGTGTAAGGGACGATTTTTTTCATAATAAGTGCGTCAAAAAGAGAAATTAGCGCGCGCGAAGCATCCGCAAAGTTCGTTTTTGCGCACTAGTTAGGAAAATTGTTTTTTTGCTTTTTGAATTATAGTACGGTCAAATCGTATATTAAACTCGCAAAACATGTAGTAAAGCTGCATTTTTGGTATGTTATTTAGACACCATAGGGCAGTATAAAACCACATTTTGCAAGCAAAAAAAAGTTGTGCTTGCTGCGTTATACGTGAAAGACTGTGAAATTTACTGTCTATTTTTAGTTTCAGAATTTTATAAAAAAAGCTTTACGTTTTTTGACAATATGTATCAGGTAACGTTTAAAGATGAATGAATTTGTAACAAGATGAGATAACATGCATTACCGTAGGTCTTATAGTTTCAGAGATTCGAGACTTCAAATAGTACCCTGTTTTGTAAACTAGATAAAATGTTGAGTTTTGCTAACGTTTTTGGTTTAATATCGCCTTATTAGAATAATTATCTTATAGCGCAATTAATATTCTTTCATTTAAGGGTAAAATCAGGACGAAAAAAACAGAAAAAATATTGGACTTCTTTTAGTTTTTGACGTTTAATTAAAAAACTATTATCTTTTTGATACTACTTGCTACAAAACTTAGAAGGAACATTAATTTCGAAAGGATTTGAGCTACCTTGCATTACCCTTAATTATATAGATTTAGAGATACGACATTTCAAAATGTGCCCTTCATTAAGTTAAGAAAATAAGTGCATGTTTTGAAGCCTCGCATACCCCCAACTATAAGACGTACAGTAATTGTTATCGGCTCAATTTGTTTCAAATTTAATATAGTTATTATCTACAATTACTTTTTTTCCCTTAGCGCGAACGTTTTGCCAATATTTAGTGAATAGCTTTAACGTAATCTAAAATTTGTTTATGTTTTGATAAAAGGGCACTTTGTGAAATGTCGTATCTCAAAATATAAATAACTTACGGTGAAGCAACGTAGCTCAAATCCTTTCAAATTTAATGTTCTCTCTTAGTTTTATAGCAATTAGTATCAAAAAGATAGTAGATTTTTAGTTAAACGTCAAAAACTAAAAAAAGGGTGAATTTTTTTCCGTTTCTTACGTCCTATGCCCAAACTGTTTTTTTGTTTTTCTTTTAATATGCATTTTCGTATATATCTATAAGGCCTTTATAATATACCAAAATTGCAGCTTTGCAACTCGACTTGCGATTTGTATGAAAAACTTAGATAGCGGGCCTCCTGCCTTTGGAATTTCGGGTTCATACTTTCAAATACAAAGTATCTACTCCCTAATTCGACCGCTGTCAGAGAATTGATTATAACTATAACCAGACATCCGAATTCTGGTAGCATTCTTGAGCTGTCATAGGGACTTCTCGTTTATCGACTACCGATTAAAATTCATTGCTTTCATTGCAAATCTCTATTTAACATTTTCAGCCACTCAAAAGTTATATTAACTTTTGAGTGGCTCAATAATGGTGCCAGAATTCCGATTTCTGATTATAACAATAAACAATAGAAAAAAAGAATACAAAACAATATCAAAAAGGTGGTAATAAAATTATATCATTTTTTAAAAGGAAGCGACCTTATTTTTCAGAAAAGTTACGAGTTAGCGTAGGCATTTAGCGTTGCGCGGTGGGAATCTGAACTTAATAGTATCGTTGCAAGAGTCATTATTTCTTTAAACGGGTTTTTGGAGATGGTTTTCTGTACTTGTACTAATATGTATTCTGTGTGTGCTTTAACTACCTACCAATACTATTAATTAACCACAATGGCAAAGATAAGTCATAGGCTCATGCATAGATACACCCCCTTTTTTTAAAGCACTGTATAAAGTAACGCTTCAGAAAACTGAAGCGGGATGCTACAGCTATTTACAAACTAAAATCTATGTGCTTAATAAAACTTAAAGCACACATTATTCATTATTAAGCAACCTGGCTGCGAAATGCTGAAGCCAGTTAAGTCCACACGTATTTTCGTAATACTATGAAGCTCGAACGTTGTCTAAAGTAGTATGCCCACTTGTCCACCGTTGGATGTATATTATAAGTTATACTCGTAACGACAAAATTATGAATCAATTTGTAGCTGACAGATTTCGACACGATTTTTAATGACATTTTTAAACTTTCATTATTATTTTTATGACATTATTTTTTTTTTTATTCATGTTCTGCTATTAAGTGGGGGAGCATGGGACAAAGTGGATCAAGGGACATAGTGAGTCTTATGCAATAATTGTATTTGTTTGTTTTTATGTTTGTTTGCAACGTTATATATATATATACACCTGTAACTTAGTCGCTTTGACATTCGAGTAGTAGATTTCGGCCAGTAATTACTCCTAAACCTTTTTTTTTTTTCAACAGGTATGATATAATTGCTGGCTGATCATTTTTCAGCATTCATGACAGGTAACTTTTTGTTGTATATTTGCCGCAATCGAATATTTTTGATATCCATGAATTGGGAAAGAAAATAATTCATTGGAAAGGGCTTATTATCACCAGAATATGCATTAACAGACAAGAAAAAGTTGATTCACCAAATTGTTTAATATTTTGTTGACGATCAAATTGACGAATTAGTTAATTGAATAAATTAATAAGGTTTTTCTTCGGTAGTATTTTCCAGATAGCGTTGTTCTCTGACAGACGGTGAAACTGCAAACAATTTTTTAAGCTGCATAACTGTACGTCGTTATCCAGTACCAATTCTTTAAAGCACCCAATTTCAACTGAATTAAATTAAAAAGATTTCACTTCTCACTATTTTAAATATTAAATGCAGATAACTATGATTTATGGAAAGTAAGCCTATACTAATTAGACGTTACCTTTGAAAGACTTGTAGAAAAATGTTTGTGACCGTTTTTTGGAATGATTAGCTTAATATAATGATTTTGATGCGTTTGCCTCATCCGATACTATTGTATCCTGAGTATCCCCTGTACTGTAGCCTAACCATGAGTTGCAAGTAATGGTTACGTTAGCCTTTACTCGATACGTAAAGTAATGCATCACGCTCCCTCCAATACTGCCTTGACTTACGTTTCGAGTAAACGCTAACATCACCGTTACTTGGTCATATAATGGCTACGGTTTACTAGTAGCCGTACCATGACCATGAGTTGAAAAGTAAAGGATACGTTAGGCTTACTTGATACGTCATGCATTCTATCGCCACCGTACTTGCATATTGGAGCGAGCGCGATGGCTTTACGATACTTACAAACTTAGTAAGGTAAGGTTGGGTAAGACGACACGGCTTTTTAATAGGGTAAGACAAAAAGCAACCTGTGTACGCTGTGCCAGAAGGACGACTTTTTGTCTTACCCCATTAAATGAACCAAGAAAAATCACGGTAAGCTAAATAAAACCGTTTAAAAAATCGTTCCATCTTACCCCACCTTACCTTACGGCCACTGATCGACGATATCGCCAAAGTTTGGATACGAGTGGAAACATAGCCTAATAGTGCTTGTTTAGCTTTGTAACTATTAACTCATCCAAGCTTCCTCAAACAAGTCTGGGTCTCGATTATAGCTACTACATGCATGCATAACGAAGTGAGAAACTTACCACGGTATTTTAGGAATTTCAAGTAAACACTTATCAGCAGGACAGAAGGCCGTTTTCTCAAAAGTTTGTTACTTGTAATACAAGCGGAAGTTCTTATCTAATTAATAGTGTTAAAAGAGACAAAGAGTATTACAAGTTACAAGTTTTCGAGAAACAGGACCCGGGGCCTGTTTATCACAAGCTTGTAACTTCTGATACAAGTGGAATAAGATAATTAATAAGATCTGGGGCCTATTTCTCGAAAGCTTGTAGTTACAAGCTGTAATACAAGCGGAAGTCCTTATCTAATTAATAGTGTTAAAAAGAGACTTCCACTTGTATTACAATAAAAGAGCAGTGTCTCTTTTTTTACACGGAAGTGCGTATCTTTTGTTCGTGTTAATAGCCCATAGCTCATAGCTTAGTAGCTCGTGGTGATACCAGTGCCTAAAGCATAGGTGACATCCAGTCACTTTGCTTACGAAACTAGAGATTTCGTGCTCTGATTCTGGTAAGGGCATTTATCTATGGGGTTATCTATCACACTTATATTAGTTTCTTGGTCATGGTTGTTTTCAAAATATGTAAGTTTCTATACGTATCTCAATTACATTATTGTGAGATCTATTGTAATGACAACTAAAGAGAGAAATTTTAATTTACGTTTACTATTTAATATTCTGACTCAGTCTGCCTGCGACCACTGGTGTAACGTCATGCGCGATTAAAACAAAATATTAGTCATAATTCTGAAAGTTCAAATCAATTTATTGTAAGAATTCCCCATGATGATATTAATTCGTTGTTCTTGTTGTATTTTGGCCATTTTTTTCCGCAACTCGACATCAAATGTGCCTATTTTGCGTAGTCCCAAAGCTGGCCCAGTATTGTTGGGGACTTCACATACACCCTTGAATTTCTTTGCAGGTGTATGCAGGTTTCCTCACGATGGTTTCCTTCACCGTGAAGTGTGAATATCAAATATTTCGTAAGTAAGTTTTTTTAAAAACTCATTGATACGAGCCGGGGATTGAACTCACGACCGCTGCGTAGCAGCCGTGCGTTTTACCGCTAGGCCACAATGATATTAATTTATTTACTTATATAAGTTATATAGCAGGCACATCTGTCGGCTTTTACTTAAATGAGATGGTCACAAAAATACCGGGTCTTCACCGGGATTCGAATTCGGAACCTCCAGCTTCCCAGGCACAGTCACTACTGAATGAGATGTATGCCGTCGTTTTAATACTCCTGGTCTTGTTTAATCGGCATTAAAACACTCGTTTCCGTACATGAAAAGGGTGGGAACGCAGATTAAATACGAGTACGTGTAGCAGATATAACATCCCTGAATTTAAGAAGTTTCTTAAACTGCTTGCTCATAATTATTTTTCTTCTATCATACATGGGTAGATTGCAAAAAAATTGTACACAATTAAAGGCCTTTAATGGAAACATAATTTCATGTCATAATTTTAGTGTTAGGTAAAAAGTAAAAAAAATTGTAACAATTTTTGGCACTGAAAAAGGGCGACATATTGAAATTTTATATGCTCGATCAACAATACCAACCCATATACTTTAAATTTGCGCTCTTTTACTACTACTGCCGAAGGTTGTTGCACAGACTGTAACAGTCCGTTTGAACTGCTACATATATTCCATAATTATATTTATATTTTTTATATATGTATCCATAGTAAACCAACGCAATTGGCGAATATTAAGATATTAAAGGTTCGTAAATAGTCAACGAAGTACTTCATTGAATTCATTTCCGTTCAATCCGACAACTGAAATACGCGATAGTGGGTCTAGTCGGACTCGTACTATGAAATACTAACAATTAAAATAAATATTCGAACTAAAAAGTATATTCGAAATATAATCCCTTGATCAAACATCAGTACGAAATTATTAAAACCTAAAAGGGACGATGCTAGTTTTGTGTGCAATTCATAGAAAAAAACATGGCCGAAAAATCATATAGAAATAAAGGGATTCTAAGTCGAACCTAGAGTCAAGATAAAATAAACTTAAAGCTGTAGAAAATAAGGTCGATATTAAATTGTAGCAACGTTTTACTTGGTTCGGGAATTTTAGTGATACATTTTAGGCAGTTCGAAAACCCTATAAATAGACGCCATTTTTTGAAAAAAGGAGGATTTTTCTGGCTGAGATTCGGAAGGTACGGTCGCTCTGGAAGGTGGTCACGTGGTGGACGAAAATGGATAGTAAGATGCAAATACCTTCGGTTTGGTGAGAATTTGATTATTATCTTATTGAGTGTTAACTTTACAGTAATTACTTACATAAAATACACCTAGTCTTGGGGATAAATAGTGAGTTTCATATTTAAATTCGCCCGTTTCTTCCGGTTAACGTAACTATGTTGCATAAATATAAAACAATGGGAAAGAATAATCTAGGAGATATTTGGGTTACTAACAACACCTAGAGTAGATTGCATTTGCATTCGAGGTCACTTTTATGTATTTGTTTTGTGTATTTACTAAACCTCTATGTAAAACGTTGACTGTGGATACCGAACGGTGATAACAAAGCAGTCAAGGCGATTTCAGGAACTGTGTTGTCTTAGTACCTATTTGTCAAAGTTGTAAGAAAGTTTTAGTGTATTAAAGTTAAGTCAGATGACAAAGAATTTGATTAGACAGTGAGCTCAAAGTAACTGGTAAGTGTTTATTTTTGTTTGTCGTAGCGAGATCTTGACTATAGGCCTTCGAACCCAACTCCGATCTTCCGCCCGTCAAAGGATTGCATATTGATAGTATATTGATCGGAGATCTACTAACAAGTAGAGATTAATGTTGAGAGATATCCTGGTGCTACGAAATTTCAATCATTATTCTGTGAGAAATGTCTGTCTGTAGTGCGCATAGTGCACAGAGTAGTGTACTGCTTTTCCATCAAGGAAATATGATCTCAGTAACCTGAACTTACCATTTAGAAGAATTTATACCATCATCTTTATGGGATTTCATTGTGTAAATTACCTATTTTGTGTGCATGCATAATTTTCAGAGCAGCTGCTTTGTTTTGGAAATAAAGCTCCAATTACCTAATCTAGTAATCTAGGTTGAACACATGAAAACCATTGTAATATGTATTTGAAATACCATTAATATCTTTTCCATCTTTATAAATACTATTCATATAAAGGCACAGTATAATAATCAAGTATTTAATATACTCAAGACTACCTACTGCATTTATAATATATATTTGTATCCAAATCTAAACCTTCATACATATTGAAATAGTATAAAATAAATTACTATTTACAGCACAAAAGAGGCTATGAAGTAATTTAGTCTTTGCTTTCATATTATACAATAAAACCTAGGTTACTTATTAGTAATCTAGACCAAATATCTATCTATACTTACATACTTATCTAAAGTTTACCCTAAGTGAGGGCTCTTTGTATTTAAATATACAAATCTTAAGGAATCCATTATTATGGATTACCTATGCTTTAAAATTAGCATATCAACTTTTTAAATCTAATTTGAGTTCAACTTACTGAATACAATAAATGCTAAAATATAAATAATCTGTAATCCATTACAGGATCTGGTGAATTATTTGGAAAACCGATTGGATCTAGCACTGATCGAATGTAACATGAGATCAGAAGTTTAGTAACACTATACTGTGAATGTGGTACTTACTTATGCATATAGATTTTAAAATCTGGAATTCTAAATGACATTGGTAGTAATGGATAGGCTAAGGCCGTTACAGTACTCCTTCTACTCTATATAAATAATGACTGTTGAAGGTAGTTGAGCTGAAATCTCAGTACAAGCGAGTTTCTTGGCATTTCTTCTCGCTTGGAATAGGCTTTCCGAAATGCTGGTAGCGTCTGTTAGGTTAGTATAGGGTCGCAGACCACATCCTGCTTGATGATAGTCCGTACATGATGAAGTAACACTATCACATGTACAGCTAGATGTGAGTTCTTTTAAGAATTCATATGAACGTAGACTAGGGATATGGAAAATCTTCCATTGTTCTATTTTATTATATTAACTCAGTACTTAAGAGTATAATTGTTGTAAAAATATGTTTATATTCCTTTGAAACTTTGGCAGAAAAGCAAAGGAATGGACTATCACAAGTTAGCCGCGACAAGAAATAGCTGGTAGTGGATTAGGAAAAAAAAACAATAATTATTTTTTATTGTTTTTTTTAACCTTATATACTAAACATTTATATTTTAAATTCTCATGATTGTCTCTCTTCGCAGGTGGGGCTTCTTTAATATTAAGGATTTGCATTGTTAATTTATGTTTTAAGTTACTAATTGTTTTCCTAATTAACTAATTGTTTTGCTATGCCATTCTCTATAAATATCTACATACTTCTTTACATTAGAAATGTTTATTATAATGTGACTGTTGAACAATTATTAATAATCTTGTTTTAATCTTTGCAAATACACTTCTTTATTCTTTAGTTTAGGCATTATTATTTATCTCCACAAGCTCCACATATTCTGTTATTGTCAAAGACTCTAGGTTACTACGAGACAATGTTAGGGACCAACCATCAATCTCTAGACGATCACACTTCTTCATGGCCAAAACTTTAAAAGCACGAGAGTCAACTAAGTAGTTTAGTAATAATTTTACATAGGGTTTTGAAATAGTTCAGGCGTTCAGTTACAAGACTTATACCACATAGTTTGTATGACTCACTTTTGTAACACAATTGACGCCATCGTACAGTTTTTTTGCAATCTACCTACATTTTTTTACAATCAATAATGCTAGTTAATAAAAAAAAACTAATGTTTTCACCTTTCTTAATTATTTAATAAAAAAAACTTTTTAACTATATTAATTTAGGAAAAGTGATTGCTTTTCGATTAAATCTATTCGTAAACTAAATACCTTTTTGATTATGGCATGGCAAACACCCGTTCATGTGCCTGACTGACAAAATGAAAACATTTATGTGCCAGAATATGATTATTCTTATAGCTTAAGAAGTTCCTTTTGAGCTCGTGCTGTGTTGCAGATCATTGGTAAAAGGAATTAATTTGTTTAAAAATGTGTACTATATTATTTCTGTGTTAAAATGCATCATAAGAATTCGTAAAAAAATCAGTATCTGGTGCATTTACAGACATGTAATCTGTGGCAACGGGCAAGGCAAGCGGGCTCGTAATTATGCGAAACAGGGTAAGATAAAACACATCCCTTTGAGGTATGTACTAAGACCGTGTAGTTAATTAAAACATCGCTTTACTGAATTCTGCTGGAATTGTTTCCTTTGTGGGCCTGTAACAATAGTTTCGTGATAAAGAAATAAAATGTATTTTTACGGTACAATAGCCATTGTACAATGAGGGTTTTCGATAAGTAGTTTTTCTGCCACCACGCTCCGTAGGCCAAACAACTGTCAAATTCATAGGTACTGAATATCACATCATCACGCATCATCAGCCTATGATAGTCCACTGCTGGACGTAGGCCTCTCCTATTAACTATGCGTATAGACGCATTAGGAGGTAAATGCCCATAATCGCCATGCTGGGCAAGCGGATTGGCAATCGCAGTAATGGGTCCACTATGATGATGCTGCTGCCCATCATATATCTTCTATCAAGAATCAAGAATTGACAGTGACACATCAATCCCGTAGTCGGCTCTTACGAAACCCGCGGGAAGAGTTGGGGTGGTGACATATAATGTCTTTTTACTGCCGTCACCACGTGTGGTCGTGTTGGCCGTGGCCAATAGCCTTTTTGCAATTAAATAGGTAATATCCAATGATCCTTCTCTACGCCAATGTATCCTTCTCTGTTTTCAAGTTTACCTAAATTATGTAATGTGAATGGTAGAAAAATCGTGCTTGGAATGGGGAGATCTTCGTTCCATCGTAATATCCAACTGCATTTATTTTGTTGTCTTTAAAAAACTATATATTCGTTGCCCCCTGGGTATGCAGATGACGTCTTTGAGTAGGTCTTGTGGTTTCATGAGATAATGATACCGGACCTCTTCCGGGTTAATCCCAAATTGGGTCAGAATTATTTAAATGTATAACGAAGCGGAAGGGTATGGTACTAAATTAGAAAATACACGTGTAGATTTTTGGTGAAAATGACCGGGCCGAAAATACAAATTTGAAAATGTGATAATTACCTATATGCCTTATTTTCTATTAGACAAAATATTTTCTTATTGATTAATCTTATGTTTTAATTTATTTTAATTACCGTATTTGGTAGTATGCCTAACACAACACCAGATTTACAATAATGTATGCATTGAATATTATAATCGATGAATATAATGTACCTATATGAAGTTAATTTTGGGCAGTCCGATATATGTATAACATTTTATTGGGAATTACTACCGCGATATTGGGCAACATCTTAAGTGTGGCGTTGATTTTTTTATTCTGGTCACTGTGTCCTCATAAAAACCTGTATGAAAGGCGTGAAATGCGTTTGCAGATATATTTTTATTTTAATAAATATCAATAATTTTAACAAAAAAGGTATGCCAACTTCAGGTTAAATTGGTGATAAAACCAAGATTGTGTTCTGAAAGTGCGTGATTATGAAATAATGCTAGTTTGCAGGTTTGTTTATTTTTTTTACTTTCAATTGTCGAATGGTATAGACGGTTCTATCCACTTTGATACGAGCGGGGTGAAAATATGAAACAAAAATTTTATTTTTAATATTTATTCCATGTGTGCACAATTAACAAGTAGCTCTGAGTAAACTTTTTACAGGTCACAGTAAACATGCTTAATAACTTTTTGTTACAAATAATGTCACAAAAAAAACTATTTTTAAACAAAATATAGGTAGCTACCTTTTTGTACTTATTCAAACCCTCTATTTCATTTTACATTGTGATATACAATATTCCTCGCTTACGAGGAAAAATAATCAGATAAACCGAATCTTGGTTACTAATATTTTGCTTTAATTTTTTTTTTAATTCAGGACCTTCGAAATTAATATCATAACTTCAAGTAAGTATTTAGAAGTAAACATAACTTCGTGCCGCCCAGAGACTAATGAGGAGGACTTCTCAAACAAAATAAATTATTTTCTATTTCCTATACTTTTAGTTCAAAATTCACTGGCATAATTTATTGTCTGGGCGGTAGGAAGATAAATTAAACTGGTTGAACTCAATCGCAACATTTACGATCAACATCTCAAATAAAAAACAATTCAGTTAAAATATTTAGAAAAAAAATTTTTTTCTTATCAATCATAATTTCATAAACAACACTGAATAATCATTTCCGAATTACTTTTGTGTTTTTGTTTGTATTACTTAAAATTCAAATTGTTCCATGTTACAAATAATAAACTTTGTCAAGATTTATTTAAAGAATATTTAATGGATACAATATAACACTATTTATCACCTACAAAAAAATCTGAATCATGAACTGAATATTTTAAAACTCCAGATAATAAGATACAAAAATATTTAATAATCTAAAATCGTTGTTTCATCGACGGAAAGAAAACAACAGAAAATAACTATGTAATCAATATATTTTTTTGACGGAAATTATTTATAGTATTACATTAATTATTTAATTTAAGTTTGACAACGACATTAAAAAAATAATCAACGAAGTTGTTTGACTCTTAACACGTTACCTGGGGCCCATTTCTCGAAAACTTGTAACTTGTAATACAAGCAGAAGTCCTTATCTAATTAATAGTGTCAAAAAGAGACTTCCACTTGTATTACATGTTACAAGCTTTTGAGAAATGGGCCCTTGTTCGTGTTCTATATATGTGGGCCAATATTGTAAAACTATAAGGAATGTCAAGACATGTCAGAAAGTAT